>OLKM01006808.1:0-13358 GCA_900291075.1 Melanogrammus aeglefinus
CAACACGGAGACAGCAGAATCATTAAACACTGAAGAAAAGGACAGGGAACGGAATCAAGCATAAGGGATACGAGAATGCACGAAACACTTGTTGACGCAACAGCATCTTAGGCTGTGGTAACAAGGGGGCGGTCCCAAGAAATGTCCTTAACACAGGAAAGGTAAATACCTAGAACCCTGAAGCTGTAAGGGAGCAACAGGAACACCATGCACCTTCTCCAGGTCGTCTGGCTCCGCTCCTCGCTCTTCTGCTGCAGGCTCTTGGTGTGGCTGTGGCTTTCTCCAGGATCGTTGTCGGGAACAGACAGCACACCCTCGGTATCTAGGTCATAGACATAATGTTCCGATTTGCATCAAGTAAAATAAAAGATGAATTACAAATATTTTATAAATTAGCAAGTGTTTATTAACCACTGTGTACCGTGACATTTGAAGATTGGCATTCATGTTGATGAAAAAATTGAACTAAAAAATTGGAAGCATTAAAATTGTCCTGATTTAAGGCATGTTACTACCTGTAGCAGCAGTTATTGGCACATGAGGGATACAAATATCACACACACAAAAACAGATGTGTTACATTTTTATACATCCGGCTATAAATAAATAATACTCTAATTGTCAGATTGAGCTGCGAGTCTTGTAGTATCAGTGGTTCTGGCATTGCTGAATGGACTGACACAGAGACAAGACAGAGGCAAGAGAGAGAGAGAATCAACAGTAACCCTCGTAAAGAGAGACCCATAGGGTCAGACAGTAGAGGCCTTGTTCTCTGCTGGATATAGCAGAGGAGTGACCCAAAATGACCCAGTTTATAAGTAGGAACACAAATATGTGTTAAAGCCGCGTTCAGATTGCGTGATGTCTATATGAGTAGATAGAGGGACTGCAGATTTCCACAGCGCTTCATATCCAGCGCTGACCAGCGGCACTTAAAGTGCTTTACAATACTGCTACTAGTCGATTCACTTATTCACGCACACAACCAGCGGCGGGCGACAAGCCAGCTCGTCGGGGAGCAGTCAGGGTGAGGGGTCCTGTTCAGGACACCTCGGACACTCGGGGGAGGAGCTTGGGGGAGCTAGGGGATCAACTTAGCAAACCTTCCTGTTACCACGCCAACCCACTGTACCCTCCTGAGCCACATGCTGCCACATCATGTCATTCTGTAGACTTCACTGTTGGTATATTGTATGCATTTACTTACTCATTATCTAAATAACACACAACTGAAACAGTTAAGAATATATTTGGGGCATATGTGTCTATTGTCTGCGTATGTGTGTGCGTACGTGTGCGTGCGTGTGTGCGTGCGTGCGTGCGTGCATGATTGCGACTGTGTGTGTGCGTGCGTGCGTGTGTGCTTGTCTGTGACTGTGTGTCTCTGTGTGTGGTGTGTGTGTGTGTGTGTGTGTGGTGTGTGTGTTGTGTGTGTGTGTGTGTTGTGTGTGTGTGTGTGTGTGTGTGTGTGTGTGTGTGGTGGTGTGTGTTGTGTGTGTGTGTAGGGAGAAAAGAGAGAGAGAACCTTTCCTTGTAGGATCTTCAATGCCTCGTATATTCCCCTCCAAAGGTTAGCGGTGTGTCACCTCCAGCTCACAGCGTAGAACCTCCAGTGTCTCCAGACACAGACAGGACCAGAAGAAGTGTGTATTGTAATGCTTGCAGTGAGGTATGGGGCCAGATCCTAAGCGAGTGTATCATTGAAAAGCTTTGAGAGAAGATTGAAATGTTTTATTTCTGTATTGTCCTACCTCACTTAGTTGCCTCCCTGCAGTCGCTCTTTTAGCTTCTTTCTTTGAAAAGGTCCACCAGGGACTCTGGTAGAACATAGAATAGATCAGAGATAACACAGTAGGTGAAGTGAGATTTAGAGATAAGGAAGAAGACGTGAGGATAAGATTCAACGCATCTTTACTTCAGGTTAGGTTCAGGAACCATACAACACCAGTATTCCTACGCTGCTCATGTAGTGACGTATCACTCCGCATAGCTATAATCTAGTTCCATTTACACATCAAAACATCCCCCCTGTTTAGCTGGAGAATCAGGAAAATACATAACACTGTGTATTAACACTTTTAAAAAGTAACTAGATTCAGTACTTATTAAAATACGTAAATCATTACCAATACATCATAGAGAATGATTCAATCCATTGACCATTATTCAAACTATTATTTTTTCCTTTCTCTCTGCATCCAACATATTTTAAACATATTCATCACATGATGAGTAATGTTTTCACTCTTTTTTTTCTTTTCTTTTTTTTAAATTATGATCAATCTCGCTGTTAGACATGATCCTTAGGTTGAGAGTTAAAATCCCGATTATAGCATGCCTGAACATGACATTCGGTGGCAGCTCACCTGAAAGACGAGGCACAGCATTGCATTAATTGGAACATCTTCATCAACATCTTTCCTTCATAATTATTTGTCATATTTATATACATATCTTCCATTTGTGTGTTTTTAATTTTAATTTTGCTCGTTGCCCGTTAAACACCATTTGCGGTTATATTTTTCTTATGTTTTGTATGAAGTACTCAAAAGCCATACTTAAGTAAAAGTACAGATACCTTACTGGAAAATTACTTAAGTAAAAGTAAAAGTCACCTTTTAGAATAGTACTTAAGTAAAAGTATTAAAGTATCTGATCTTTACTTTACTTAAGTATCAAAAGTACTTTTTTTGATATATTAAATGTACCTTAAGTACTGAAAGTAAAAGTACAAGTAACTGCTGTTAATAAAAAAGCAAAGGGTCAGAATTTTGAGAGAATAATGGAGTTTATTTCAACTAACACAAAACACAATAGGCAAAACTCCACAAGGCCATAAAACAACTTCCGGTCCAACCTACCTCCAGGACCTCCTCACAGGCGGGCACCACTTGTTACCAAAATACCGCCACACATAAATAATCTTTATAGAGGTTATTAGCTAGCTTGAAATATTTATATACAAATATTACCCAGCGGTGAGAAAGAACCTTACTAGTTTAAAATGTTGTGCTGGTGGTATTTATTTTGAGGTCGTGAAGTTTCTAAATTTTTTGAATTGAGAGCCTGTAATGATTTATGCTTTCGATTATTGGTTGTTTCCCTTTCGTTGTTGATCTTTTTTTGAAAAACATCCTTCCACTGCATATTGCAGTCCATTTTTGCCATGAATCTGGATGCTGTCGCGGAGTTACTCCAAAAAAAAAATCACTGACACTGACAGATATCGTAGACGCCCGACCTATTATCCCGCAAGCGCTGGTACACGTTACTTAATAGGGCCTATTGATTTTGGTGTCATCCAAGGATCGGCGCGAATTTTCGGAAAACTTAAGTCCCTGCCAAAAGGATGTATTTAAATTAGGCTTTGTAGCAAAAATGGCACATATACAGGCGTATTGAAGTGTATAAGATAGTGTTGTAATACTGCGTGTACAAACCAGCCTGAGATACCAAATAGTAGAATTTTGATAGCCCTTTGCCCTCGTCCTAGCCATGCATTTGTGTGTGTCGTAGGAGTTTTGATCGACGTTAGCAACACAGTAACTTAGCCAAGGGGGCTCTTTGCGAACGGTGCGCTGGGACAGCTGATTCGCCAAACAGGCTCGCAGTCTGTGTTCTACACACAGTCCCCGACGTTATTCTCATATCTCTTCATGATTCATTTTTTTTTTTTTCTAAAGATGAGTTGACTTTGTAACGACTAACGAAGGTTTCAAGGGAAATGTAGTGGAGTAAAAGTATCCGTTTTCTTCGCAAAATGTAGCGAAGTAAAAGTAAAAGTACAGAGAAATATAAGTAGTAAAGTAAAGTACAAATATCCAAAAAAACGACTTAAGTACAGTAACGAAGTATTTCTACTTCGCTACTATACAACACTGTGTTTTGTGCCATGTGTGACTGTAGGCTACTATGCCTGTCTTGGCCAGGACACTGGAAGAGATGATCATTATTTTCAACTAACAAATAGTAGGCCTAGTTGCCTTGCATTTTAAAATGTCAATGCACTTATCAGCCCTGAATAACAGTCAAAGCTATTTAATAATTGTTTTGCATGCAGTAGCTACTCTTTCCATTGAACAAACCCCTGTTGCGCGCGCTCCATATGAAAGCATCCATAAAGTAGCATGCCATGGGACCTTTAAGCACACATGCGACTCTCCAAAGATGAATGCTAATGATTCTGGTGTCAAAATATACCTGATCTTGTTTTCAACGACGTATACGGCATGCCAAACGATGTCAGAGAGAAGCCTGGGTCGCTCACTGTGCTGTCCCGGTGGAGCTCCGTTTCGCGGGGGGTCACAGGCTGCTGGGGCCCATTGGTCTGGATGTCGAGGGCCGCCAGACGTATGTCCATACCCGTCCCCCAGATCTCCTTCCTGCCATGTTATCATCCAAGAGTCTCCTGCTCCACGTTAGCGTCTACGTTACCACCCTGCATCTGCAGGTTAATGGTATATGTCAGGTCAGTCTCTAAACACGCGCGCGCGACACACAACAACACACACACACACACACACACACACACACACACACACACACACACACACACACACACACACGGGAGGCTGGTTCACTTGCATACAAAACATACTTACTTTCAAAGGGGTCCTATTTCACTTGTTGCATTTTAGTTGCGCGACCATTGCGTTTGAGGAAGCGGACGTTTGTGCCATCCGTGCGGAACCAGAACAAAAGGGTCATGTCCCTACTACTACTACTACTACTACTACTACTACTTCTCACATGGTTGCCATACAGCCTACGACCGGATGAGTTGTCGTTTTTATTAAACAAGATCACAACGATTCAGTCCTCTTTTGCGTGTCGGTTCCAGCGTCAGAGAGGCCGTCTATAAGTGGAGCCTACTGAGCCTACTGCTGAGTAAATATTATCCCAAGGGGCGTGGAGTGAAGCGGGCGTGACAGCACAGTACTGCGATGACTGAACTCATTCTGTAACAATGTTTTATTGTTATCGCCTGTAACTTGGAAAACAAAGGAATAGGCTTAAAAAAATGCGATTGAGCTACTATGAAACATGAACAAGTGAAAAAGAACAGCATGTTAAGGTTTAACTTATTCCTAATGTTTTATGATCAAGTTGATCCAAGGAGTCACAGTCGAGTCTATGCCAGGCCTATAATTCAACAGATATAGGCAGCAGATCAATTGAAAATACAACACACATAAATACAATAATAATTATGTTAAGCAATGATGCACTTATAAGAGAAGGACAATGGGGTGCCGAGTTGGTGTGCTGTTATAACAAACAATAGACTAAATCCGACAACAAGAGGAGAAGCAACGGTTTGAACCGAAAAGTCAATTTCAGGTTCCCAGAGTTATTCACTGTCATATTCCTCAATGAGCAAGTCCTCCTCCTTCATGAGGGCCTCAAACGTTGTGGGCTGTGGCTGGCTGGCAGGAAGCTCTGCCCCGGCCTCCCGCGGAGGTGACAGGGCTCCAGCCTGGTCTCCTTCCACCTCGTCATCTAGTGTCCCGGGGTCCTTGTCTGTCAGGGCTTCAAGGTTCAGCCTAAAAAAAAAATGAAGATCGTTAACTGGAAACTATATAAAATATGAGATATGAGGTTTGAATCCAATAATAATGTCCATGTGAAAACATGCTGGGGGGGGGGGGTGTTACCTGCCAGGAAACCTTCTATTTGCAAGCTGACCCACATCCTGTATGAAGGCTATCTGTGCTGTGAAGTGAAGAAAATAAGTCAACCCATGGATAAAAAAATAAAAAAAGCATAGACTATGAATAAATTGTGCCATGCAATTCTGTATCTTTTAAGTGCTGCTTGCACCATCATATTTGTCATCAAATTACATTGATTCTGCACTATAGACTGGATAAAACCCACAATGTCAAACATTGTTTTTTAAGGGAGCAATTTGCTCCCTTAAAGCTCCCTTAAGATAACTATGGCATTACTCTTTACTTACTGAGTGAGCCAGTGTTGTACTATTCAACGTCAGGGCTAATGGAAAGATACATTTCTAGCGATCATGATCGCCACATCACAAATCTGCTGAATCAATAGCTCCTTCCGTGCGGCACTGTCAGTGCTTTGCAAAGCTGGCTTTATGTGACCGTTGAAAAGCAACACAAAGCCTTTGGCAAGTCGTCGGTTTCCACCTGTATTTTTCCCGTCATGGTGGTTAGATGGTCGACTCTCTTCTAACGGAGCAGTGAGGTGTTACCTGGGTTTCTCATGGGGTTGCTGAGCTTGGCGAGGTAGGGCAGAAGCTCCACTTGGAGGATGGTGGACGTCAGGCAGAAGTTGATGAAGAGAGATTGGGCGGCCTGGCAGTTTTCCCTGTGCTGTGAAAAGGAAATATCGTCGCTATAATTTCGATTTTGACGAAAGAACATGCACGTTCTGTAAATTAAGTCCCGCGTCCTACACATTTGACATCATCCGTACGCTAACAATCAAGCAAGGAGACGACTAGCTGCTCAACAAAAAAATAAACAACACTACAGCAACTCAGTCTCCATTTCAAAAATGTAAACAGCAATGGTTCCGCTCCCTCAATAAACACAACACAAAGTACATCTAAATATGTACACGTTTGGAACAGAGCCACGCTGGCGGAGTCGAGTGTATCAGCATCCATGTTAGTAACGCAAGAAATTGATTCGAAAGCGTTTACCTTTTTGTTGATGATTAGCCAGTTGGGTTTGTGCAGCGGTCTGAAGCCGACCGGAGCCTGGGCAGAGTTGCAGTGAAGGAGCCCCCTAGTGGCCACTGAGGAGCCGTACTCTGCCATGACGGCACGCGACTAGAACAGAAGTTAGGCATTTTATTATCATTGCCACAGTGCTGTTCACATGAGCAAATATTGATTACAAACTATTCAGCCAATGTCATTCAAATTATTTGTATTCCCTCACTTTCTGCATGAAAATGTATTTTACCCAAAAATGAAAAAAAAAAAAAAACACATTCAGATTACCGTACTTTTTGGGTTGAATAAAATAGAACATACTTCATTGGCCTTGAGTGGAATTGGTGCGCACGTATAACAAAGTGTTCGACACAAAACAACCCCTGTGACATCCATTTATTGTCTTTGTGATTTGGAGACTTACGGCCCATTCACCGGTGAAGAAGTCTGCGTCTGACAGATACTCGCTGGCCCTCGCCACGTCCTCCGCCGTGGAGAAGAAGTCCAGGTAGTTCTGGTGCAGGTACAGGTTGAAGAACTCTGCAGACATGTGCGAGCGCTCCACCACCAGCTGCAGGCCGCGGGGACAACAGGACACAACGGTGAACACTGTTATTCAATCAGGATTGGTCTTAAAAATTTAAAATATGATATACTATAAATGATATATTATCTATTCTTGTAGACCTCTGAAGAATAAGTCCCACCTCCAAGGCTCCTGGTTCCATCAGTTATGTCTTATGGGAAATGGGTTTTTGAATGACCGTACATAACAAACTGAGGTGGCGAAGAATTAAAGCTGCTCATGTTTTGAACTACACACTTTTTCCATCTAGATTCCACTTGGTTTTTGGATCGGGGTGCCGTTAGAGTAGTTGACTATTATGAAGAAGCATTATGCTAACGCAGATCTGCGCAGACTTAGGCCAGTCAAGGTTGCATATCAACGGCAATGTTTCATAGTTTGTCTTCAGCGAAATGGAATCCAGTGGCATCAGGGCCCGCCTCTATGGAGGTGGCCCCAACGCTGCTCGTTCATGTGGGAAATGGTCATGTTTGATAGGTTGTAAGAAATTCTGAAGACGTTGCTGTTAGCCAAGAAACTCTTCACAGTCACAGTCTAACCAAAAAGTTGGGTCTTGGAGAAAAGAGGCTGAACCTCTCCAATCGATTAGGTTTTATAGACCACTGAAATCCCGCGTAAAAAAATGAACATCATGTTAGGTTGTGAATGGTTGCGAGCAACTCCCTCCTCCCTAATGAGTATGACGTATGAAGTCTGCACAGATCAGAACTAGCTCCCGGTTTGCAACGGCACAGATAATCCAAAACCCAAGTGGATTCTAGATGGAAAAAGTGTGTAGTTCAAAACGTGAGCAGCTTTTACTTCTTTGCCACCTACAGAGTTTGTTACGTACGATCATTAACGAAAAACATGTTATATCCCATAGACATTTGACTGATTGAACCACGCGCCTCGGAGGCGGGACTTTTCTTCAGAGGTCTATTTAGAGTTTTAGCGTTGGTGGGACTACCTCAGGGTGGATTAACAGCGAGTGCCTTTGGTGCTCAGAGAGATGAGGGGGGCAGTTTGTGTTGCTCTGCTTTCGTGGGGGCCTTCGACGGTTCTCTCCTGTTGAGAAACACACACACACTGAGGAAATGGTGGATCAGGAACGAACTGGATGATTCCAATGTTTGTTGAGATCGACTTATCGATGCACAGTGACAATTACACAGATCATCTGAGGTCAGCGTTGTCTGCAGGTAACATTTGAGAGTTGTAAAGAAAGAGAGCAGCAAATCAAGTGGTATTGAAACCATGCTCCAAGAATGAAAGACACATGGGAAGCAGAAGGAACTCAGCATGCAGTTACACACAAAGTACTCCACTTAACTACCGGGGAGACTCACTCTTGAAGTGGAGAATCTTTCCCAGGGCTCGGAACAGAAAGAGCGAGACGTCTTTCCCCCCGATACACTGCTCGGCATCGCCCGCACCCTTCTCCTTAGACCGCTTCTTTCCTCGTGTCCTTTTGCACGCCGCTTTGCCCGGCGGCAACACAGCGAGACATTTTTCCTTTTTCGTGAGCGACAGTCCCCTTTCTGATGAGAAAGGAGGCCCATTAGGTCTCTGGTGTTACATTACAAGACCACAACTCAAAAGACGACCCACACACATTCAATAATTATCTTACAGAGCAACACTCTAAAAAGCTGAATCATTGAAACGAGGAAGCATTGCTGGTTTGTTCAACCTGTTCCCACACCACACACACACACACCATTAAAGAATGGGTTGAACTGGGTTTTACGGGCTAATCAGAGACCCACAGCTGTGTCCTGGGAATGCAGTCAGGGGTGGAAAACACTGATGTCAAGCCTTTCTTACCCCCACGAGTGGCTTCTTGAAAGTCTGTCCATTGAGCAGCTCTACTCTTTAATAAAATCAACCCAGGTTCTCATTGTTTAAATGGATTACAACATTAAAGGGGTGATATCATGCTTTTTCGACTTTTCCCTTTCCTTTAGACCGTTATATGACTGTCTGCTAAGCTAGAAAAATATAAAATCAGAGCCAGGGGGAGTATTCGCCCCCTCCGAGAGCGCCCCTCAATAAGTGTGTGAAACAGCCTGATTGCGCTCAAACTTTACTTCCGTAATGGTGTGACATCATACTATGCAGTGGGCAGCGTTAAAGTGCAGGAATCCCGCCTCCCGGCTATACGGGAGGGGGCCCTTAAAGCGACTTGATACAAAACAAAACGATTTGGAAAGAAGCTGAAATTGGTGTGAGAATAATAATGGGCATTTTTAACATACAGACATGTAATCCTTTTCTAGTCGTAACCACAAAAGGCAACTGTCAACCATAAAAAAAAGCATGATATGGGATCTTTAACATCATACGTTGAACCATGCGGATCAACAGTTGACGCTTCGCATCTCGAAAGGCGCCATTAAAGGTATTTGCCACTTTACCTGCAAGGGAGGAGAACTGCAGGCTGTTGATGGCACTGCGTACGTCTCCAGAGCTTCCTGAGCACAGATCGTCCAGCGTGTCCTTGTCGGGTACACAGAGCCTCCCTCCAGTCTGTGGGCACAAACAGACAAAGAGACAAACGTCTTCACATGCACATAATATGTACCGGTACACACACACACACACACACACACAATTACGTATGCATTCAAATTAACATTTCTTCCCAACCTTGGCTGCCTCCAAAGTTGCGATGCGCAGTAGAATCTTGCTCATAGTAGTCGGCGCCACGGGGTTAAAGCTGTAAAAGAATAAGGGTTGGATTTACAATGCCCCTGTGTGTGTGTGTGTGTGTGTGTGTGTGTGTGTGTGTGTGTGTGTGTGTGTGTGTGTGTGTGTGTGTGTGTGTGTGTGTGTGTGTGTGTGTGTGTGTGTGTGTGTGTGTGTGTGTGTGTGTGTGTGCTGACCTAATGTTGCATATGGACAGCTCTTCCTGGATTTCCTTTGGAAACAGAAGTCGAGAGTGGCTGTCCCCACTCAGGTTCTCTGACACGATAAATACCAACGGACACCTTCTTGTCTTCACAAACCTCCTAAATGATAGAAGAGAAAATTATTTTTCATTCATACCGTGTTTCAAACAGAGCAATCCTAAAGAACACACGCACACACGCACACACGCACGCACGCTTTGAGGGGGCAGTGCTCGTTATGCGACTGCTATGCCACAGTGCATTGCTACTTACCTCAAGATATCATGCAGGCTCCCTGGCTGCCTGAAGAAATTATTTGGGAAATCCTAGAAGTAGACAAGAGTAGAAACACTGCCTCAAACATGTGCTGCCCATGCGCAGTCGACACACGCTCTAAATGAATAACGACCAGAAGGAAGGTGTTGAGGGTTGGGACTCTTTGGATAGCAGTAATCTGCTGTATCACTGAATAGTAAGCATGCATGTGCTGGACGTGCCCACCTCCACGAGGATCAGCTTCCTGTCCTGGGGCCCTTGTTCTCCCACCATCTGCAGGCAGTTGTACTTGTTGGCTCGGAGGAGGAACTCCTGGAACAGGCCCGTCTGTGAGGTGCTCAAGAAGCCATTAAACCTGGATGCTTCGCATGTCGCGTTGAGGAAGGATTAGAGCGGGAAAAAACAGGACAGATTTCTATATTATTAATGAGCTCCCCCTTTGACCATCTGAATTGTTTACAGACTTGATATGTGAATTGATCTACTGTACAACTGTTGGTGACTTTCTGCTTTTTTATTTAAAAAAATACTAATAATAATAATTCTGATAATAAACAAATAAAGTGCACACCGGGCTCAAATGTTTGTCGAGACGCTTCAGGGTCTGCTCTGTATTCTGAGACGTTGGAAGGGTTGGTCCATTCCTGGAGTCTGAAGCCTAGCTCTTCTGCCAGAACTTGGACTGTAGCGCTCTTCCCACAACCTGAAGGGCCGGTCAGCAGAGCAATAATACCCCCCTGTGGACACAGAGGAGAGACCAAGGTTATTCATTGCAATGTTCAGCAACATTTCTAGAATTATTTCTGATGGATGATTGTATCAGACCTACTATGGAGGGCAAGCTGTGCCACTCCTGTTTACCGTAATGGGAGAGGAAAAAGTACTTGAACCGAGACATATACAAAGAAATTACAAAGGTTACAGGGGGGGCTACTCTGTTGTCCACCTGAGAGAAGGGGGGCTAAATGAACATTTAGTTCATTCACTCATTCAACACAATTGAAACCTTGGATGTTGTGGGGTCCGTGTGAGTCCTGATCCAGTTCTCCACCTCCTCGATCTTCTTCTTATGCACAGCGAGCTCAGCCTGCACAAACATTTTTGTTTGCATAACATTTTTGTTTGATAGTGAAACAGTGAGAAAACAACAACGAAACATGTAAGTAACAGGCAAAGTACATTGAGTCAATTCCCTTTGTGATATAGCCCATAACACTTAAAGCCCTTACATCACACAGCTGGCTTCTCATGCCCCATTTACTGACCCCTTTAGCCCTCCAAAGAGCAAACCAATGAACAGGTGTGATATTTTATATATACACATGTTATAATGTATATATAGTCCAGGACAATGAATCATGAGTAAAGTGGTTCACCTGTGAGTGTGGAGCATGTGCGTCCACCCAGGGCACATTGTGGTCGCTCTGATGTGGCTCTTGGACAACGGACAGGGATGAAGATCGAGGTGCTGAGCTATTGGTCTGACCCTTTTTCTTCCTAGGACCCTTGCTGACTTTCCCCTTGCTCTCAGGGGACTTGCCCGCTAAAAGGTTACTAAATGAAGGTTCCACCCAACAGTTAGCCTGCATTAGAAAGATTTGAATGAGCAATAACATTGTTGTTGATCGGAGAACAGATTGTTTGATACGTAGAGCAGGGGACTATTTTAGCAGGATTCAATAATATATATTTAGGGTTTTGTCATGGAAGAATTGGGGTATAAGCATTTGATTTGGATTAATCGTAAAAAGTAAAGTGAATACTGAAAACACAAAATATAATTGCGTTGAACATATTGCACATCTCTGGTAATTGAGTTGCAAACATATGCAAGAAAACATACTTTGTTTGAACCTTACCTTTCCGCCGAGGAACACGCTTGGATCAATAGTCTCATCCGTGGTGTCTTTTACATTGGCCCTGGGTGCTAGAGGTCTGTACCGATCGCTGCAGATGTGGTCATGCAGAGAACCACAAGCTGTGACCTGGGAATGCAGTAAGGGGCTGAACACTCAGATGTCGTGTCTCGAGAGCTGTTACTTGAGCAGCTCTTGCTACTCTTTATATATCAACGCCAGGTTCCATTGTTCAAATGGATTACAACATTCACATTCATAAGTTAAACTATGCATGTGTGCTTTAGTTTTGCTGGGTGCTAGAGGTCTTATAGCGATCGACCGCTGCAGGATGTGGTCACATCAGCCTCGACTTCAGTGTACAGTTAAGCGAAACAGCGGTTTGAATGGCAGCCAGACTCTAATTACGAGCCCAGGCAATAGTTGAAGATCAAGTTAACAGTATACCTGTGGTCAAAAAAAACGGCAAAAGAGTGGGAAGCCTAGTATATTACATGCGCCACGCATTGTGCAGCTTTCATGAACTGTGTTCATTCCACTGCTGAACTTTTTTTTAGCAAGTCATAACAACAGAATGGCGTGGCAAATAACCAAGCCTAATCCTCTCCTTGGGTTTGTTGGTTTAACTACACTATACATACCTTCGCATGTGTGTGTTGGTATTCAGTTTCATGCGACCTCTAAAGTGAGCTCGACTATAGTTGATATGAAACTAATTAGCGTTGACCCGAGTGAGCGTTTCTCTTTAAAAAACGAGGGGGTGTAGCGTTAGAAGCGGCGCCAACTGAAGTTGACGCAGTAGTCAACACTTAAATCTTGATGAGCACGCTGAGCATGCACAGTTACGCATGCCGTTTGGCCACAACGCACGAAAAAGAGAGATCTTATGTGCGTTAAATCATCCTAAAATATAGCCAATTAAAAATAAAGGAAAGGCTGAAAACAACTTATCGACTACCTGAAAACTCTTAAACTGAGAAGGGATGGGTTGTAATGCTATGGCGCACTCTAGTGGACGTGAGCAGTCTTCCTGTTGCGAACACGCTGAGACCTTACGCAAGTACGCATGCGTCTAACACAACGCT
>OLKM01006809.1:0-13357 GCA_900291075.1 Melanogrammus aeglefinus
CACATATAAACATAGATATCTCGCCTGCATGCAACTATGCATACACACACAGACACACACACACACACACTGTTCTGAGCTAACACTCCACAATAATCACACACACACACAGTCACACATCACACGCGATAATTCACGAACCAACACAATTGACCACACTCACTACGACACATCACACGACCATCATCCATTTCACACACACACACACACACACAAACACTACTACTATTCTATCACACAACATCAACACACACACACAACACCACACACACACATCCACACAGGCACTTGCCTTCACTCAACATCTTGTGCACACAAAGGCACAACACTGCTCCTCTCAAAACGAATCCATATTCTACTCTGTAATATTACTGAACTATACAAACAATCTCACACAGCACACACACACACACACACACACACACACACAACCACACACACACACACACACACACACACACACACACACACACACACACACACCCACACACACACACATACGCACACATTAATTATGGTGCGCGCATCATGCAGCAGTGGGTAGCACTTTGACTAATAACAATGTAACAAGTATACCATAGGGCCCATTGCGGACAGCTGCGTAATGGTTATTGCCGTAATCATTCTTCCTATGTGATTATCAGAGTCTGTCATTAGCTAAGGATGTTCTCCGCACAATGCACCACTGGCACACCGTCGGGAGAAAAGCGTCTTACTAGAGCCCCCTCTCCGTTTCTGACATTTGTATCCAAATACATCTGTGGTTGCAAGAGATGGACTTTCCACGCACGACGTTCAACAGGCTCCTCGCGGGAGATCTTTTTGCGTCGTCGGAGAATAAAACGAAACGATAAATTCGACGCCGTGGTCAGCGGAGACGTAACGCCGTCATAGCAGCGAGTCGGCTGTGGCGCTCAACCCTGCCACAGAGCAGGCACCACATGAGCGCGCTCCCATCTGGCGCGCCGTGTGTTGCGCGCTGTCTGTCCTGGTGTGCTGTGGTGTTGAAGTGCACCCATGCTGAAACGAAGCGTTCGACCAGCCTTGTAATCAACAAAAGGGGTCGTGGTAGTATGTGTCTATGTGAGAAAATGTGCAGTGGTGTATGAGTCTATTTTTATTGCACACTCCGGTATCACGAGGATCTCGTGCTCTATGCGTACGAAACGCGTTAATACTACATGAATCGTGTCCAGCGTACGATTGTTCGACTTTTTCCGTGAAACGCATCACGAAATTGTTAACCAATGCATAATCTGAATGCACATCCTTCACACTATATATTATTCGCATCATAACAACAACAAACCAAAACATCTTCACATATCGCCGAGCGACGATTATTGAAAGTAAATAATCGACATTTCTCGCTAAAAATCTTACATAACTACGTCACGAGGATAAGACGCTGTGAGCATCTTTCTATTGGATAGTTTTTAGGATATTTTTCTGTGAAAATGGCGGACATACTTTATTTATTGCTGGGAAAATATGATATTTTAGCATAGTTACGCCATAAAAAGTGGCGACGTACCATCCTTGTCTACCTCTAATGAGTTTTTATTTTATATGTGTGTGGGCTGCTAATCATCGCGCGAGAAGGAGGGGCTTCGGCCCGACAACTAACATGCAGAGATACAGGGGCAGCTTCGCTTCACACATGTTTTATTTGATATTGGCAGCAATAAAAAATGACAGTGTTACCCTTACGTTTTGTTTGTATAATAAACGACAGTGTATTCACTCTTACACGTTTTTTTTGATATCTGGCAATATAACAAATGACAGTGTTACCTTTAACGTTTTTATTTGATGACGGGCAATAAAAAACACAAGTGATACACCCTAATGTTTTATTTGATGACGGGCAATAAAAAACGACAGTGTTACCCCTTATGTTTTATTTGATATCGGAAAAACAAAAAACGACAGTTTTTATCTGTTTAATCTGATGACAGGGAAATACTACGTTTTATCTGATGACAGGGAATAAAAAACAACAGTGTTACCCCTTATGTTTTATTTGATATCGGGCAAAAAAAAAAAGACAGTGGTTACCCCTTACGTTTTGTAAGATAAAAAACGACAGTGTTACCCCTTATGTTTTATTTGATGACGGGCAAAAAAAAAGACAGTGTTACCCCTTACGTTTTGTAAGATAAAAAACGACAGTGTTACCCCTTATGTTTTATTTGTTGACGGGCAATAAAAAAACGACAGTGTTACCCCTTATGTTTTATTTGATATCAGGCAAAAAAAAAGACAGTGTTTACCCCTTACGTTTTGTAAGATAAAAAAAACGACAGTGTTACCCCTTATGTTTTTTTTTTATACGCGGCCAATAAAAAAAACGAACAATGTTACTTCTTACGTTTTGTTTGATAAAAACGACAGTGTTCACCCTTACGTTTTATCTAATGACGGGCAATAAAAAAACAACAGTGCTACCCCTTATGTTTTTATTTGATGACGGGCAATAATAAAAAGACAGTGTTGACCTTACGTTTTGTAAGATAAACAACACACAGTGTTACACCCTTATATGTTTTTTTTGATATCGGGCCAATTAAAAACCCGACAGTGTTAACCCCTTACGTTTTATTTGATGACGGGCAATAAAAAACGACAGTGTTACCCTTATGTTTTAATTTGAATATATCGGGCAATATAAAACACGACAGTGTTACCCCTTACGTTTTGTTGGATAAAAAACAACAGTGTTACCTCTACGTTTTAATTTGTCTCGACGACAATAAAAAACACAACGTTTTACCCTTATGTTTTATTTGATAAAAAATGACAGTGTTACCCCTTACGTTTTATTTGATAACGGGCAACAAAAAACGACAGTGTTACCCCTTATGTTTTATTTGATAAAAAATGACAGTGTTACCCCTTATGTTTTTTTTGATATCGGGCCATAAAAAAACGACAGTGTTACCCCTTACGTTCTGTTTGACGTGCAATAAAGAACGACAGTGTTACCCCTTGCGTTTTATTTGATGATGGGCAATAAAAAACGACAGTGTTACCCCTTATGTTTTTTTTGATATCGGGCCATAAAAAAACGACAGTGTTACCCCTTACGTTTTGTTTGATAAAAAACGACAGTGTTACCCTTTACGTTTTTTTTGATATCTGGCAATAAAAAATGACAGTGTTACCCTTTACGTTTTATTTGATGACGGGCAATAAAAAACAACAGTGATACCCCTAATGTTTTATTTGATGACGGGCAATAAAAAACGACAGTGTTACCCCTTATGTTTTATTTGATATCGGGCAAAAAAAACGACAGTTTTATCTGTTTTATCTGATGACAGGGAATACGTTTTATCTGATGACAGGGAATAAAAAACAACAGTGTTACCCCTTATGTTTTATTTGATATCGGGCAAAAAAAAAAAGACAGTGGTTACCCCTTACGTTTTGTAAGATAAAAAACGACAGTGTTACCCCTTATGTTTTTTTTTGATGTCGGGCAAAAAAAAAAGACAGTGTTACCCCTTACGTTTTGTTTGATAAAAAACGACAGTGTTACCCCTTATGTTTTATTTGATGACGGGCAATAAAAAAACGACAGTGTTACCCCTTATGTTTTATTTGATATCAGGCAAAAAAAAAGACAGTGTTACCCCTTACGTTTTGTAAGATAAAAAACGACAGTGTTACCCCTTATGTTTTTTTTTATATCGGGCAATAAAAAAATGACAGTGTTACCCCTTACGTTTTGTTTGATAAAAAACGACAGTGTTACCCCTTACGTTTTATCTAATGACGGGCAATAAAAAAACAACAGTGCTACCCCTTATGTTTTATTTGATGACGGGCAATAAAAAAGACAGTGTTAGCCCTTACGTTTTGTAAGATAAAAAACAACAGTGTTACCCCTTATGTTTTTTTTGATATCGGGCAATAAAAACCGACAGTGTTACCCCTTACGTTTTATTTGATGACGGGCAATAAAAAACGACAGTGTTACCCCTTATGTTTTATTTGATATATCGGGCAATATAAAACGACAGTGTTACCCCTTACGTTTTGTTGGATAAAAAACAACAGTGTTACCTCTTACGTTTTATTTGTTGACGGACAATAAAAAACAACAGTTTTACCCCTTATGTTTTATTTGATAAAAAATGACAGTGTTACCCCTTACGTTTTATTTGATAACGGGCAACAAAAAACGACAGTGTTACCCCTTATGTTTTATTTGATAAAAAATGACAGTGTTACCCCTTATGTTTTTTTTGATATCGGGCCATAAAAAAACGACAGTGTTACCCCTTACGTTCTGTTTGACGTGCAATAAAGAACGACAGTGTTACCCCTTGCGTTTTATTTGATGATGGGCAATAAAAAACGACAGTGTTACCCCTTATGTTTTTTTTGATATCGGGCCATAAAAAAACGACAGTGTTACCCCTTACGTTCTGTTTGACGTGCAATAAAGAACGACAGTGTTACCCCTTGCGTTTTATTTGATGATGGGTAATAAAAAACGACAGTGTTACCCCTTATTTATTTTTTTATATCGGGCAATATAAAACGACAGTCTTACCCCTTACGTTTTATTTAATAAAGGACAACAGTTAGGTTCAGGGTAGTTAGGTTTAAGTGTCATACTTAACACACAAACACTCAGCTAGGAGGAGTTGGGGATCGAACTAGCAACCTATTGGTTAGTTAATAACTGCTCTACATCCTGAGCTAAAACCCAATTATTTATTTTATAAAAAACGACAGTGTTACCCCTTACGTTTTATTTGATGACTGGCAATATAAAAAACGACAGTGTTACCCCTTATGTTTTATTTGATATCGGCAATAAAAAATGACAGTGTTACCCCTTATGTTTTATTTGATAAAAAACGACAGTGTTTCCCCTTATGTTTTTTTTATATCGGGCAATATAAAATGACAGTGTTACCCCTTACGTTTTATTTGATGACGGGCAATAAAAAACGACAGTGTTACCCCTTATGTTTTATTTGATATCGGGCAATAAAAAATGACAGTGTTACCCCTTATGTTTTATTTGATATCGGGCAATAAAAAACGACAGTGTTACCCTTTATGTTTTATTTGATGAAGGGCAATAAAAAACGACAGTGTTACCCCTTATGTTTTTTTTTGATATTGGGCAATAAAAAATGACAGTGTTACCCCTTACGTTTTGTTTCATAAAAACGACAGTGTTACCCCTTACGTTTTATTTGATGACGGGCAATAAAATACAACAGTGTTACACCTTATGTTTTATTTGATAAAAAACGACAGTGTTACCCCTTACGTTTTGTTTGATAAAAACGACAGTGTTACCCCTTACGTTTTATTTGTTGACAGACAATAAAAAACAAGTGTTACCCCTTATGTTTTATTTGATAAAAAACGACAGTGTTACCCCTTATGTTTTTTTTGATGTAGGGCAATAAAAAAAGACGGATAAAAAGAGACAGTGTTACCCCTTACGTTTTAATTGATAAAGGACAACAGTTAGGTTCAGGGTATTTAGGGTTAAGTGTCATACTCATTGACACACAAACACTCAGCTTGGAGGAGCTGGGGATCGAACTAGCAACCTATTGGTTAAGTTACAACTGCTCTACCTCCTGAGCTAAAACCCTATTTTTTATTTGATAAAAAGCGACAGTGGTACCCCTTACGTTTTGTTTGATAAAAAACAACAGTGTTACCCCTTTTATTTTTTTTGATAAAAAACGACAGTGTTACCCCTTATGTTTTATCTGATGACGGGCAATAAAAAACAACAGTGTTACCCCTTATGTTTTTTTTTATATCGGGCCATAAAAAAATTACAGTGTTACCCCTTACGTTTTGTTTGATAAAAAACGACAGTGTTACCCCTTATGTTTTATTTGATAACGGGCAATAAAAAACAACAGTGTTACCCCTTATGTTTTATTTGATAAAAAACGACAGTGTTACCCCTTATGTTTTTTTTGATGTAGGGCAATAAAAAAAGACGGATAAAAAGAGACAGTGTTACCCCTTACGTTTTAATTGATAAAGGACAACAGTTAGGTTCAGGGTATTTAGGGTTAAGTGTCATACTCATTGACACACAAACACTCAGCTTGGAGGAGCTGGGGATCGAACTAGCAACCTATTGGTTAAGTTACAACTGCTCTACCTCCTGAGCTAAAACCCTATTTTTTATTTGATAAAAAGCGACAGTGGTAAAAAACAACAGTGTTACCCCTTTTATTTTTTTTGATAAAAAACGACAGTGTTACCCCTTATGTTTTATCTGATGACGGGCAATAAAAAACAACAGTGTTACCCCTTATGTTTTTTTTTTATATCGGGCCATAAAAAAATTACAGTGTTACCCCTTACGTTTTGTTTGATAAAAAACGACAGTGTTACCCCTTATGTTTTATTTGATAACGGGCAACAAAAAACAACAGTGTTACCCCCTTATGTTTTAATTTGATAAAAAACGACAGTGTTACCCCTTATGTTTTTTTTGATGTAGGGCAATAAAAAAAGACGGATAAAAAAGAGACAGTGTTACCCCTTACGTTTTAATTGATAAAGGACAACAGTTAGGTTCAGGGTATTTAGGGTTAAGTGTCATACTCATTGACACATAAACACTCAGCTTGGAGGCTGGGGATCGAACTAGCAACCTATTGGTTAAGTTACAACTGCTCTACCTCCTGAGCTAAAACCCCATGATTTATTTGATAAAAAGCGACAGACTTACCCCTTACGTTTTGTTTGATAAAAAACAACAGTGTTACCCCTTTTATTTTTTTTGATAAAAAACGACAGTGTTACCCCTTATGTTTTATCTGATGACGGGCAATAAAAAACAACAGTGTTACCCCTTATGTTTTTTTTTATATCGGGCCATAAAAAAAATTACAGTGTTACCCCTTACGTTTTGTTTGATAAAAAACGACAGTGTTACCCCTTATGTTTTATTTGATAACGGGCAACAAAAAACAACAGTGTTACCCCTTACGTTTTATTTGATGACGGGCAATAAAATACAACAGTGTTACCCCTTATGTTTTATTTGATCACGGCCGATAAAAAAACGACAGTGTTACCCCTTACGTTCTGTTTGACGTGCAATAAAAAACGACAGTTTTATTTGATGACGGGCAATAAAAAACGACAGTGTTAACCCTTATGTTTTATTTGATGACGGGCAATAAAAAACGACAGTGTTACCCCTTATGTTTTTGATGTTGATAAAAAACGACAGTGTACCCCTTATGTTTTATTTGATAACGGCCAACAAAAACAAACCAGTGTTACCCTTACTTTTTATTTGATGACGGGCAATAAAATACAACAGTGTTACCCCTTATGTTTTATTTGATCACGGCCGATAAAAAAACGACAGTGTTACCCCTTACGTTCTGTTTGACGTGCAATAAAAAACGACAGTTTTATTTGATGACGGGCAATAAAAAACGACAGTGTTAACCCTTATGTTTTATTTGATGACGGGCAATAAAAAACGACAGTGTTACCCCTTATGTTTTTTTTGATGTCGGGCAATAAAAAAAGACAGATAAAAAGCGACAGTGTTACCCCTTACGTTTTATTTGATAAAGGACAACAGTTAGGTTCAGGGTAGTTAGGGTTAAGTGTCATACTTAACACACAAACACTCAGCTAGGAGGAGCTGGGGATCGAACTAGCAACCTATTGGTTAGTTAATAACTGCTCTACATCCTGAGCTAAAACCCAATTATTTATTTGATAAAAAACGACAGTGTTACCCCTTACGTTTTATTTGATGACGGGACAAAAAAACAAACAGTGTGAAGTTTTTTTTTTATATGTGCAAAAAAAAATGAACAGTGTTTACCCTTACGTTTTATTTGTTTGACCAACAATAAAAAAAACAACAGTGTTACCCCTTATGTTTTTTTGATATCGGGCCCATAAAAAAACGACAGTGTTACACCCTTATGTTTTTTTTGATATCGGGCCATAAAAAAACGACAGTGTTACCCCTTATGTTTTTTTTGATATCGGGCCGTAAAAAAACGACAGTGTTATCACCTTATGTTTTATTTGATAAAAATTGACAGTGTTACCCCTTACGTTTTATTTGATGACGGGCAATACAAAACAACAGTGTTACCCCTTATGTTTTATTTGATCACGGGCGAATACAAAACGACAGTGTTACCCCTTATGTTTTATTTGATCACGGCCGATAAAAAAACGACAGTGTTACCCCTTGTGTTTTTTTTGATGACGGGCAATACAAAACGACAATGTTACCCCTTATGTTTTATTTGATCACGGCCGATAAAAAAACGACAGTGTTACCCCTTATGTTTTGTTTGACGCGCAATAAAAAACGACAGTGTTACCCCTTACGTTCTGTTTGACGTGCAATAAAAAACGACAGTGTTACCCCTTGTGTTTTTTTTGATGTCCGGCAATAAAAAAAGACAGATAAAAAGCGACAGTGTTACCCCTTACGTTTTATTTGATAAAGTACAACAGTTAGTTTCAGGGTAGTTAGGGTTAAGTGTCATACTCATTGACACACAAACACTCAGCTAGGAGGAGCTGGGGATCGAACTAGCAACCTATTGGTTAGTTAATAACTGCTCTACATCCTGAGCTAAAACCAATTATTTATTTGATAAAAAACAACAGTGTTACCCCTTACGTTTTATCTGATGACGGGCAATAAAAAACAACAGTGTTAGTTTTTTTTTTATATTGTGCAATAAAAAATGACAGTGTTACCCCTTACGTTTTATTTGTTGACCAACAATAAAAAAACAACAGTGTTACCCCTTATGTTTTTTTTGATATCGGGCCATAAAAAAACGACAGTGTTACCCCTTATGTTTTTTTTGATATCGGGCCGTAAAAAAACGACAGTGTTATCCCTTATGTTTTATTTGATGACGGGCAATAAAATACAACAGTGTTACACCTTATGTTTTATTTGATAAAAATTGACAGTGTTACCCCTTATGTTTTGTTTGACGTGCAATAAAATACGACAGTGTTACCCCTTGTGTTTTTTTTGATGACGGGCAATACAAAACGACAATGTTACCCCTTATGTTTTATTTGATCACGGCCGATAAAAAAACGACAGTGTTACCGCTTATGGTTTTGTTTGACGCGAATAAACAACGACAGTGTTATCCCTTACGTTCTGGTTGACTTGACGTCGCAATTAAAAACGACAGTGTTACCTTGTTTTTTTTGATGTCCGGCAATAAAAAAAGACAGATAAAAAAGCGACAGTGGTACCCTTTACGTTATTTTGATAGAGTACAACAGTAGTTTCAGGGTGTTAAGGTTAAGTGTCATACTCATTGACACACAAACACTCAGCAAGGAGGAGCTGGGATCGAACTAGAAACCTATTGGTTAGGTAACAACGCTCTAACTCCTGAGCTAAAACAATATTTATTTTACAAACAAACGACAGTGTTTACCTCTTACGTTTATGTGATGACGGGCAATAAAACCACACAGTGTTATCCCTTATTGTTTATATTTGATGACGGGCAATAAAAACGCGACAGTGTTACCCCTTACGTTTTATTTGATATCGGCATATAAAGACACATGTTACCCTAAGGTTTTGCGTTGATAACAAACGTCTGTGTTACCCCTTACGTTTTATGTGATGACAGGCAATAAAAACCAACAGTGTTACCCCTTATGTTTTATTTGATGACGGGCAATAAAAAACGAGTTTTACCCCTTATGTTTTTTTGATGACAGGCAATAAAAAACAACAGTGTTACCCAGTGCTGTAGTCTATTTTATTGTAGTGGGTATACTGTGATCACACTCACCAACAGGGTCTACAACCCGCTGATTTAAGAGTATAACGATTATCAACAATCATGGGAAGCTGAATAGGTTATCAGTTTTTAATGACGTTATGAACAAATAGAAACAAAAATGAAAAGTTGTCCTGTGTATATTATAGTGTAGCAATAGCAACATGCTAAACAGATCAAAATCTACTCAAAATAATTAATGAACTGTTTTACAACCATGGCTACCAGTGCATGACAAGGAGATGGAAAGGAGACTATGTTTCACTCTTTCAATTGCTCTCAATTTTAGCTCTATGTTGTTTATCTAACATACATACATATTGAATTGGGTAAAATCTGAAAATTACAGCAGCTTAAAAATGACCATGAATTGCTATACTTTCGTTTGTATAGTGATTATTTATGATGAATTTCAATTGTGGTATACAACTGCATGTTGGCTGACAATTTACCCCAACTTTTTTCTCTCCACTCTAACCAGGATGCTGTTTTTAAATTCCCTAGCCTGACACTCAGTCGAAAGGCTAAAAGTACCTAATCTAAAAGTAACAAGGGGATTAAGTGGGGATTAAAACATTGTCTTCTGTTGACTCCTGTTACGTGGTTTAGAACTTAATATGAGGATGGACCCAACGAACAACACATCTATGCTCCACCAACACAACCAACAACTCCATACACAAACGCACAACGACGAGCAAACAGCTACCCACCACCAGCACCATTCTCAGTTTCTGTTGTGTTTAGCTCGTTCGTAGCTTAGGTAGTGGCATGCTGTGCTGAAGTATTGGGCAGGCAACTACTAAAAACACTGAAATAGTGATACTGCTTCATTGTTAAGTTTGTGTTGATTAGTAGCATGTAGATGGGACTCTTTAAGTTTGTGTTGAGTTTTATCGGTTGGTATAGTTGTTTGGTTTAAACTGTTCCATTGTTATAGCAGTTGCTGCGTTTAACTGATAATCTGTGTGGGTTTGATATCATAGCGAAGAGAAGAGGGGCTCGGCCCGAGCAACTAACATGCAGGAGATAGGGGCTTGGCTCGTAAAGAGAAGCAGAGGGATGCGCTGGGGGATTTTATGATGGTGAATGTTGGAGATAACTTCCTGCTAAGGTATTATTTTCAGTTTACCAGTGTTGCGAAACAAGAAGTGAAGTTTGTGACAGACATTATTTTACTTATGTTTACATTAAGGCGTTTTGCAGACCTTGTTATAAAGCGATTCATAAATAAGTTTCATAGGAGTCAAAATAATATGATGGATAATGTAAGGAATGTTATAGACACGTGCAGTAAAACAATATAGGCTAATCATTTCCTGTGTATCAGGCAATGATAGAGTACTGATTGCTAAACAGTCTCGTACTATATAGAATACAATACAAATCAACAGTGTAATGGGTGCCGAGAGGGGGGAGGGTGGCTATGCAGATTCGAGGTGGAGCTCTGAATCAGTGAGTCTTGAGTCTTATAATTGGAAGATAGTGAGGCTCCTGCGGTCCCTGGAACGAGGGAGCTGTTCCACATGAGTCAAAACGAGAAAGAGTTGTGACTTTGTTGAAGACCTTTGCTAGCTCCTTGGAGGGTACACCGTCCAGGAGTTGTTGAGGCCGGATGAGCTGGGGTGTGTGGCTTTAGTTGCTTGGAGGTAGAGGTGGTTCTCGATGATGGTGACTGATACGTAGTCGTCAATTTCTAAGTGGGTTATAACTGCAAATCTCTGGTGTTTCTAGTGGGTGAGCGTAGGTATACGTGGGGTACGGACGGTGAGACAGACACTGGAGTGTGATTCTAACA
This sequence comes from Melanogrammus aeglefinus, assembly GCA_900291075.1. Classification (NCBI taxonomy): domain Eukaryota; kingdom Metazoa; phylum Chordata; class Actinopteri; order Gadiformes; family Gadidae; genus Melanogrammus; species Melanogrammus aeglefinus. The sequence continues at coordinate 11,608 of OLKM01006809.1, forward strand.
AACAAACCCCGAACAGATGTATTTTGTCTGGTGCGATCGTTATTCTTTGGACTCGCTTTTTGATGGAAGGAGTTTACAATCCGTATTGGAGTGTGGTTCGGGCAGACGAATGATAAGCTGTTATTGCGTCAGGGTCATGCCGGTTTGTGTTTGAAATGCAGTATTAAAAGAGGTGCTATACAGTATTACCATGATGATGGAAAATCGAAACGTTGACTCATTGAAATGAGTCTCTCCAGGCTGGGTTGGTTTTTCGCCATTTTTCACACCTTGGTGACAAGGATCACAGGTGGGTGGGCTTGCGTCGCGGATTTTGAGCCGCCGGCGGTGTTGGTGTGCTGCTTTATTCCTACGTTAAATTAGCACAATAAGTGTTCTGGAATGTGCCACAGGTCCACCTTATCGATAGTAATGCGGATTCCGGGAGGTGTCGATTTGGCATATGTCAGAATGCGTGCTGCGAGGCGATTTTTGGGTCCGAGGAGGGATGGTCTAAAAGTGGAAAGGAGAGGGAGAGGGAACCTGGAACGTCCGGAACATTGGGAAAAAATGTATTCTGGTTCTTTGGGTAGGTAGGCGACATTTGTTCAGTTTTTAAACTGTAGATATGTGAAATATTAGGTTAATTGTAGTTAATTTATATGATGGGTATACAGGCGTGATTTTAGGACCAAGGACGAATGTTGTGTTGATACTCCAATGTCCATCACTATAGGTGGTCATTCGTGTGATCCTGATTTCTCATAAAGTAATAGGCAGTATCTTCATGGCTTGTGAGTAATCGTAATATGTAGTAAGGAAATTAGTAGTAGTAGGTAGTAATATCGTAGCACCTCCATATGTGTTGAAGTCTGTTGGTCATTCTCAGATTTGTAGAAAAGTGCATTCCATTAGACTAGATTGTGTGTAGCCTAGATTATTGTTCGTGAGAAACTATACTGTACATGTCGCTTCTGAATAAACCATATTATGTAAATAACAAAATAATGCCTACAGTGTAGGGAGTGATTGAAATAAGGCGCATTCAATCAAATGCTTTTTTTCTAGTAATGATATATTCGTATGCGTGTAATGCATCATTAGTGGAACCAAGAAAAACTAAGACTGGCAAAGCAGGGATGTTTTTAATTGATGGAGTATTTCTTTGTTTTTTGATATTCTAAATTGGTGCATCCATCTCTAGCAAGTTAATATGAACGATTGTTTTGTCACGGGCTGTGTCTGTGGAAGAGCATGACTTCTCTTTTGTTCCGTCCTCGGTAGTCTCAACGTTGTTCCAACGAGGGTGCGCTCACGATAAACTGCTTAGTGGAAAATTAGTTAAATCCACTCCATAAAACTTTCATTTTAATTATTGTATTAGGTATTCATCAGAGTAATCTTGGAATTTTGATATTAGCGATTCTTCTATAATAATAATAAGAAATATAATAATGGATTGTTGGCACAACACAAGAAGAAGGATTCATAAACCTTGACAATGATTCACATATCTGTTTCCTGATCAGACTGGCGATTGAGACAGATTTGATATGTTGCCTCTTTATGTCGTCTTCGTTAAATGCATGATTTGTAAGTGTATTATTATTATTATATTTTAATTTAGCTATGCTCTAGTACAGACTTTGGCAGTTGTGACTTGATTTAAGTATTCTCGTCCCTTCTCTCTCTTATTTCTTCTCGTAGTCTCTTCTTCTCTTCTTCTCGTCTTCCTCTCTCTTCTTCTTCTTCTATCTTCTCTTCTCTTCCT
>OLKM01006810.1:0-13355 GCA_900291075.1 Melanogrammus aeglefinus
CCTGCAATAGCCAAGAACAAGGACAATAGATTGGGTAGGTACAATAAACATCAAGACATTACCATTTCTAAAAAGAACAGTGAAGGCAGCTATTCCTTTTTTCCTTCGCGGTTTGCCTACAGAGCAGCCACCTGCATAGTTATTATTCCGTGACATTGTTACAATTTCTCAGAATCAAAGCGCGAAAGTAGAAACGGTGGCCAAAAGCTGTCGTATTGTTAGTTATCATCACAGACAATTTTAAGTAGAAACGGGTGGCCAAAAGCTGTCACATTGTTAGTTATCGCAGACAATTTCAATATAACACTATAACAATCAATGTTCTGTACGGAGCTCCTTCAGGCCGGGTTGTTATGTAATATGACAGGAGCGGGATGGAAGTCTTCCTAAAGGGCTTGGTCTCCTACCAATACCTACCAGTTGGTTACCAATAGTATCAGTTGTAGTAGTATCTATCTCCTCACCTCCCTATCTCACCTATATATATATATATTATATATTATATTGATATATATATATATACTAATATATATATTATATATTATATATATATATATATATATACATATATATATAACTATATATATATATATATTATATATATATATAATATAATATATATAGATATATATATATAGTTTCTATCTGTCTCATTCAACTGATGAAGTGAATTATACCTCGTCTTATAGCTAACAACCACTACAGGCTAAAACCTGCAACTGCATGTTTAAAACTTTCAGACGCGACTTATTTACTTCTAATGGAATTTTAACTCTAACTTCTGAACACTTTTATTGTTTTTATTGTACTCAGAAGACGAATAAGCTGACTCATGTAATGCTGTAATAAATAAATGTAATAAACGATACGCCATAAATGAAAGTATTTTTTAATTATGTTATCATAGTTGCCACGGCACTTACCATACACAATGTTCGGTCAAGTAGCTTAGATAGTGTATAGTCAAAGTGTATGTACTTGCAGTGTTCACCACCTCCACATAACCACCTAATTTGAAACATCTTAACATCTTTCGACTTTAAGAACGACACAACAGAAAAGATTCGCGAAAGAAGAGCTCTGGTCTCGACTGATGTTGTCTGTGTGTTTGCCCTAGCATATGATTGGGTGAAAACGGCTCAAATCTATTGGCTGAGAAAATTGAGGGCAGGAGTGCATTAGCATATTAACAGCACGCGTGCTGTTAATATGCTAATATATGGCAAGCCAACCCCGCCATAAAGCGCCATCATTTAGACGCGTATCACCTTCATTACGCCGTAAAATACGCCGTAAAATGTAGAAAAACGGCGTATTTTACGCCGTCATGCGCCAAAAAGCGCCGCTTTTTACGCCGCAATTTAAGCCTTTCAAGAGCGCGCGTAAAATACGCGCGTTTATTGAACTCAAAAACGCGCGTAAAATTAACGCGCGTTTTTGGAAACATCAAAAACGCGCGTAAAAATACCGGCGTTCCTCTAGTATGCTAATAAATCTCCGCCCCTCTTTTCTCTCATGCCAATGCATTTGAAGTGTTTGCGCCCAATCGCTGGACCAAAGACAAGCAGACCAAATCAGTCAGCAGCACAGATCTTGCTTGAGAATTTCTCCTCTCATTTGGCGTTAGTTGTAGCGTCATTTAGAATAGATATTAGTAAATGCAATTGCAAATGTGTGGTTCCCGTGGCCTATTTGATAGAGACGCTTGACCTGTAGGCAGGATGTTGTCGGATCGAATCCATTTATTACCATATTTCTGCTTTTGTCAGATGGTCACGCTTTTATGATCGCAATGCTTTTTCGTCGGCAAGCCAGACCTCCTGTGTTATAAGTTCCAAAGACAGTGCCTTTTTAGTCAGCCAGCCAGATCATCTTGGTGTCTTGTAACACGCTTTATAAGTTCATTATATTTAAATTATTATAGCCATCGAGCCTTTATTTTCATGGAGTTATCGTTACATCCTCTCGTTCAATCGATATAAATACACAGTGGAAAGGAGTGAGAGGGAGCCACAGTTACAAAAGTGTCAACAAGCTGCCTCTAAATCACCAATTCCCTAGGCCTATATGTTTTTCAATGCCGACTAAATGGTTGAAATAAAGTAACGTTGTGTGATCCCGGCGTATATTAGAACTTGTTAAATGCAGAAATGCTTGCTGGCAGTGTCTAATTGAGTTTCAACACTCCAATTCCAAAATTATGTTTCATGTTCGTCAAATGCTCGAAATAAAGTCAGGTTGTGACTCGACATCTACTTGACCATATACACCTCGACGCAGGTCGAGGAAAATGTTTTCTGGTTGCGTGGGCCACTGCTTGGATAGGGAAAACCTAACCTTTGCCAGCCATACGACTACTACATTGTGCTGTTACAAACTAACTCGTTAGCCCCTAACCTCCTAAGAAGTTAGAAAGCATTTATATAAAAAATTTAAATTATTAACTATAGTGATACGTTCAATTAAATTGATAAATAGTACATAACTCGGTACATAATGAAAGTGTGTCAATAGCACCATAGACCACCATCTAGAGTTTCTAAAATTAAAGCACATTACATATTTTACACACAAATCATAATTTTAAATTGACATATCACTATAGTTAATAATTAAATCTTAATATAAATGCTTTCTAACTTCTGTAGGGGTTAGGACTAACGAGTTAGTTGTAAACAGCAATGTAGTAGTCGTATGGCAAAGGTAGGTTTTTCCCTATCCAGCAGTGGCACGCCCAACCAGAAAACATTTCCTCGACCCTGCGCTCGAGGTGTTATAAGTCAAGTAGATGTCGAGTCACCAACCTGACTTTATTTTCGAGCATTTGACGACATGAAAAACATAATTTGGAATTGGAGTGTTGAACTACTGAATAGACACTGCCAGCAAGCATTTCTGCATTTAACAAGTCTAAATATACGCCGGGTCACCAACCGTTACTTTATTTCAACCAATTTGTCGGCATTGAAAACATATAGGCCTAAGGGAAATGGTAATTTTAGAGGACAGCTTGTTTTGACACTTTTGTAACTGTGGCTCCCTCTCACTCCTTTCCACTGTGTGTATTTATAGGCGATTGAACGAGAGGATGTAACGATAACTCCATGAAAATAAAGGCTCGATGGCTATAATAATTTAAATATAATTAACTTATAAAGCGTGTTACAAGACACCAAGATGATCTGGCTGGCTGACTAAAAAGGCACTGTCTTTGGAACTTATAACACAGGAGGTCTGGCTTGCCGACGAAAAAGCATTGCGATCATAAAAGCGTGACCATCTGACAAAAGCAGAAATATGGTAATAAATGGATTCGTCCGACAACATCCTGCCTACAGGTCCAGCGTCTCTATCAATTAGGCCACGGGAACCACACATTTGCAACTGCATTTACTAATATGTATATCTAAATGACGCTACAACTAACGCCAAATGAGAGGAGAAATTCTCAAAGCAGATCTGTGCTGCTGAACTGATTTGGTCTGCTTGTCTTGGTCAGCGATTGGGCGCAAACACTTCAAATGCATTGGCTGAGAGAAAAGAAGGGCGGAGATTATTAGCATACTAGAGGAACGCCGTATTTTACGCGCGTTTTGATGTTCAAATCGCGCGTATTTTACGCGCGTTTTGATGTTCAAAACGCGCGTATTTTACGCGCGCTCTTGAAAGGCTTAAATTGCGGCGTAAAAAGCGGCGCTTTTTTGCGCATGACGGCGTAAAATACGCCGTTTTTCTACATTTTACGGCGTATTTTACGGCGTAATGAAGGTGATACGCGTCTAAATGATGGCGCTTTATGGCGGGGTTGGCTTGCCATAAATATGCGTTCTTGCCGCGCGCGCTGAAATGCCAGAACGCGTTCTGGGCGCGCGCGCTGAAACGCTGGGCGCGCGCGCTGAAACGCCGGAACGCGCGCGCTGAAACGCCGGAACGCGCGCGCTGAAACGCCGGAACACGCGCGCTGAAACGCCGGAACGCGCGCGCTGAAATATGGCAAGCCAACCCCGCCATAAAGCGCCATCATTTAGACGCGTATCACCTTCATTACGCCGTAAAATACGCCGTAAAATGTAGAAAAACGGCGTATTTTACGCCGTCATGCGCAAAAAAGCGCCGCTTTTTACGCCGCAATTTAAGCCTTTCAAGAGCGCGCGTAAAATACGCGCGTTTTGAACATCAAAAACGCGCGTAAAACATACGCGCGTTTTGAACAATCAAAAACGCGCGTAAAATACGGCGTTCCTCTAGTATGCTAATAATCTCCGCCCTTCTTTTCTCTCAGCCAATGCATTTTGAAGTGTTTGCGCCAATCGCTGACCAAGACAAGGCAGACCAAATCAGTTCAGCAGCACAGATCTGCTTTGAGAATTTCTTCTCTCAATTGGCGTTAGTTGTAGCGTCATTTAAGATATAAATATTAGTTAAATGCAGTTGCAAATGTGTGGTTCCCGTGGCCTATATTTGATAAGAGACGCTGGACCCTGTAGGCAGGATGTTGTCGGATCGAATCCATTTATTACCATAATTCTGCTTTTTGTCAGATGGTTCACGCTTTTATGATCGCAATGCCTTTTTCGTCGGCAAGCCAGACCTCCTGTGTTATAAGTTCCAAAAGACAGTGCCATTTTAGTCAGCCAGCCAGATCATCTTGGTGTCTTGTAACACGCTTTATAAGTTAATTATATTTAAATTATTATAGCCATCAAGCCTTTATTTTCATGGAGTTATCGTTACATCCTCTCGTTCAATCGATATAAATACACAGTGGAAAGGAGTGAGAGGGAGCCACAGTTACAAAAGTGTCAAACAAGCTGTCCTCTAAATCACCATTTCCTTAGGCCTATATGTTTTCATGCCGACAAATGGTTGAAATAAAGTAACGTTGTGACCCGGCGTATATAGACTTGGTTAAATGCCAGAAATGCTTGCTGGCAGTGTCTATTCAGATTTCAAAACTCCCAATTCCAAAATTATGTTTTCATGTCGTCAAAATGCTTCGAAATAAAGTCAGGTTGTGACTCGACATCTACTTGGCTTATACACCCTCGACGCAGGTCGAGGAAATGTTTTCTGGTTGGCGTGCCACTGCTTGGATAGGGAAAAACCTACCTTTGCCATACGACTACTACATTGCTGTTACAACTGACTCGTTAGCCCCTAACCCCTAAGAAGTTAGAAAGCATTTATATTAAGATTTAATTATTAACTATAGTGATATGTCAATTAAATATTTGTGTTAAAATATGTAATGTGCTTTAATTTAGAACTCTAGATGGTGGTCTATGGTGCTATTTCACTTCATTAATGTACCGAGTTTTAACACAAATCATATTTAATTGACATATCACTATAGTTAATAATTAAATCTTAATATAAATGCTTTCTAACTTCTTAGGGGTTAGGGGCTAACGAGTTAGTTGTAACAGCAATGTAGTAGTCGTATGGCAAAGGTAGGTTTTTCCCTATCCAAGCAGTAGCACGCCAACCAGAAAACATTTCCTCGACCTGCGTCGAGGTGTATAAGTCAAGTAGATGTCGAGTCACAACCTGACTTTATTTCGAGCATTTGACGACATGAAAACATAATTTTGGAATTGGAGTGTTTGAAACTGAATAGACCACTGCCAGCAAGCATTTCTGCAATTTAACAAGTCTAATTTATACGCCGGGTCACAACGTTACTTTAACTTCAACCATTTGTCTGTCATTGATTGATTTAATATGACTTTAATTGATAACATAATGGAATATAGCCAGGCTAGCCTTACAGAGTCGCAAACACTTTGAGTTGCGTTGTGTCGAGGTCTGTCTGATCACAGAATTCATAGTTTACCCACCTCTAATTTGACCACTACAGCCCTGAGTAGAAGTAGTAGCTGGCCTTCTCTTCTCTGCTGGCCTAAACACTATCAGAATCACTGACTTATGTTTAATATATTTTTACCATGAATTATCTTATAAAGCGTGTTACAAGACACCAAGATGATCTGGCTGGCTGACTAAAAAGGCACTGTCTTTGGAACTTATAACACAGGAGGTCTGGCTTGCCGACGAAAAAGCATTGCGATCATAAAAGCGTGACCATCTGACAAAAGCAGAAATATGGTAATAAATGGATTCGTCCGACAACATCCTGCCTACAGGTCCAGCGTCTCTATCAATTAGGCCACGGGAACCACACATTTGCAACTTGCATTTACTAATATGTATATCTAAATGACGCTACAACTAACGCCAAATGAGAGGAGAAATTCTCAAAGCAGATCTGTGCTGCTGAACTGATTTGGTCTGCTTGTCTTGGTCAGCGATTGGGCGCAAACACTTCAAATGCATTGGCTGAGAGAAAAGAAGGGCGGAGATTATTAGCATACTAGAGGAACGCCGTATTTTATGCGCGTTTAATGTTCAAAACGCGCGTATTTTACGCGCGTTTTGATGTTCAAAACGCGCGTATTTTACGCGCGCTCTTGAAAGGCTTAAATTGCGGCGTAAAAAGCGGCGCTTTTTGGCGCATGACGGCGTAAAATACGCTGTTTTTCTACATTTTACGGCGTATTTTACGGCGTAATGAAGGTGATACGCGTCTAAATGATGGCGCTTTATGGCGGGGTTGGCTTGCCATACTGAAACGCCGGAACGCGCGCGCTGAAACGCCGGAACGCGTTCTGGAAAACCAAAACGCGTTCTGGGCACGCGTGCTGGCGTTTCAGAACGCGTTTAATTGAAGTCGAATTGTGGCACACTCGGCTTGCCATAGTAAACTAGCAACGACACATGCGCCAGTGACCAAGTCACTTGCGCCGGATGCAAGATAGGGCCCTGTGTGTCAATTAGAGCAACTGAAGACTATGCCGGTTTGAAACTAAAACTGTGATTCTGAAAAAAGTATAACTGCTATCGAAATTTTGTTTGGATAGTATTGAAGATACAAATGTGTAGATTTATTTGTTAATTGGTTTGAAGGATGGTTAATGGTTGAGATTTGACCGAGTTACGATTTCTCAAGTAATTGAAGTGTCAGAATGGGCAGATGGCTTCAATGGGACCAACTGTAGAATATGACGGTTTGAAACTAAAACTGTGATTCTGAATAAAGTATAAATGATATCGAAATTCCGTTTATATATTATAAATTAAATTGAAAATTGAAAATCGATTTAGTTGCGTGTTAAAACAGTTAGTACCAGAGGACCCCATGTTAAAAAAAAAAAGTGGAAAAAGCTGAATAGTTAAAAAGTTGAAAGAGTTGAAAAACGCTGAATAATAGCCATCATGTCGTTAAAGAGCTGAACGTTTTAATAGTTGAATGGTTTCTGTAGCTGAAAGTATGGCGGAGGAGAAGAACCAAAAAATGGCAGAAGAAATTGCATTTCCTGCAGAAAATGCGTATGAACACTGACGGCTGAATGAAAAGCGTTGCTGAAAATGAAGAAATGTTAAATGAATTGAACTGAAGAATCTGAAAGTAGTAGTAGTTGCTGAAGTAGTAGTTGCTGAAGTAGCAGTAGTAGCTGCTGAAGTAGTTGTAGTAGTAGCTGAAGTAGTGGTAGTAATTGTAGTAGTTGTATTGGTAGGAGTAGTAATGGTAGTAGTAGAATTGGTAAGAGTAATAGTAGTATTTGAAGTAGGCAGTAGAAATATTGAATAGCTTTAATCAAGTGAGAGATTTGAACAGAGTTTAAAATCGAATTGGAATGAAGCTTTGTGTGTGTGTGTGTGTGTGTGTGTGTGTGTGTGTGTGTGTGTGTGTGTGTGTCGTGTGTGTGTGTGTCTTTAAGAGAATGTCGGCACCCTTGCGTGTCTGTGGGTGCCTGAACGTTCTGACGTCAACGGAAATCAATGAGAGCAACTGAAAACTATGCCGGTTTGAAACTAAAACTGTGATTCTGAAAAAAGTATAAATGCTATCGAAATTTTGTTTCGATAGTATTGAAGATAGTAGTAGTAGTTGCTCAGGTAGTAGTAGTAGTAGTAGTAGTAGTAGTTGCTGAAGAAGTAGTAGAAGAGGAGGTAGAAGCTGAAGTAGTAGGTAGTAGCTGAAATAGTAGTACCTGTCCTGAAGTAGTAGTAGAAGTAGCTGAAGTCGTAGTAATTATGGTAGGAGTAGTAATGGTAGTAGTGAAAATTACTGATGCTGAAAAAAACTATAAATAATATTGAAATTCCCTTTGCATATTAATGAAGATACAAATGTGTAGATTTGTTTAATTGTTTGAACTATGGTAAACGGTTGAAATTTGACCAAGTTATGATGTCTTAAGTTGTTGAAGTGTTGAAGAGGATGAAGGATGAATCAGTGTTTTTCGCCCGAGTTGGTTGTTGCGGGTGACATGAAGAGGTCGGGTACAGCACCACCTATCGTACCGGGGCATGACATGCTTCGGCCAATGAATCAATTTTCTCACTGCAATGTATACTCAGAGAATTGTAGTTGTCCAATTGAGGAGCATAGTCGAACTATGGCTGTAATCGGATTAGCTGTGCATTAAATGTACTGTCTGATCTCCATCTCTTTGCTCGCTCTTTCTTGGCATGATGGCTTTCTACAATGTTTAAAATACGAAAAAAAACAAATCATTTGTGTAATACCACATTAAAATACCACTTAATACTTACTTAACTTAACTTCAGTGCATCATGGTGGGGTAAATTGAAAGACTGGCTCAACTTAACCCACAGCATGTGGCTAACTTTGCCCCACAGCCACGAAAAAAACTGCCTAGTTTAACAATTCTGGCTAATCTTAAACTAAATTATTCCCATGTTTTTATACCTTGGAAAATCACCAAGATGTTTGACATATATTTTTGGCGCGGATAAATTTGCTTTGACATAGAAGTCATTATACCGGATATGTTAAAAACTTACTTTGACAAGCAAAAAAAGATTTTATAATGAAAAAAACATACTTAACATACTAACTATGTGCCATGTTCCATTTGCCATGTTCACAGCCAGATATAAATGATGGATGTTTTCAGATTTTTGCCTAAATGCAGGGGGTTGCCTAAATACAGGGGCGGATCAATTTACCGACTGGCTCATCTTTCTCCACTCTCCCCTACATATCATCCTCATACTTTTAGGCCAGGTTATGTGAGGTGTCTCTGTCTCTGAGAGAACGATGAGTAGAGAGGGCTCCCGAAGCGGCCCGTGGAGTGGTGTGGCCGGGGAGGAGGAGGAGGAGGATGGAGAGGTGGGGACAGAGGACGAGGATGGAGAGGTGGGGCCGGAGGAGGGCGAGGAGGAGGATGGAGAGGAAGACAATGGGGAGGAATGGGGGCCAGGAGAGGTGGAGAGGGAGGAGGAGGAAGAGAGGTTGCTGGGTCTACCTTCAGCAGCCAGAGGAGTAGGTTCCTTTTTGAAATGTCGGACATTAAAGAAAACGTGATATTAGATTAGAATTTTTTTAGTATTCTGTTATTGTATGTGTATTTGTTTGTATTATTATCTATTATACAGATATAGATAGATTGATTGAAATCAAATTGCCTCTGTTTCTCTCTGCAGAGTCCTATCAAACCACGTTAGACAGTTTGTGTCCCTATAAGGGATGGCCCCTCTACTTTACTGAAGGTACACTTTATCATTTTAATACATTTTCAATCCTTACAAATATTAGAATGACTGACTCACTGATTTTAAAATTAGACCAGTTTTCAGTATAATAAAACCGAAATTCTATGTTTCTGTTTAGGCATATATTGTATCACTGTAAAATATTAGTTTTCTTGGAGATTGATTTGTTCAGTGTTTTGGTATTGGGTATTGCTTTCAGAATCTTCTTCAAGTTCCTGAGATAATCAGTCTAAGGTGTGTGTGTGTGTGTGTGTGTGTGTGTGTGTGTGTGTGTGTGTGTGTGTGTGTGTGTGTGTGTGTGTGTGTGTGTGTGTGTGTGTGTGTGTGTGTGTGTGTGTGTGTGTAGGTTTCATAGAGAGTTCACCATCTGTGGAGAAGATCAGAGTTTTTGAACAATACTTTCACCTCCAATGATCGACCTTTACCACAAGGTCTGTTTAGCCCCATCCAATAATTTGGCAGCTATGAATGGACTATATGCACAAACCTATCAGGCATTGTTCATTATGAATGAAGTTATTCAGCCTATTAGTTCAATGTAAATAGTTGCTGTAATGGCCGAACATATTTTAAATGGACTCTTGACACGTTTGCTTTGGTAGTGATAATGTTATATACACGTGCGGTTATTGGACAGATATACAATTGCGCGGTATGTGTACTTCCTTTTAAATCCCAGTGGTTTTAAGTGTGTGTTTTATGCGTACCCAGGATGACATTGAGGAGTACGGCAGGGCAGTGTTCTGGTGACTACTATGCCAGACCTCATGGCGCACGTTTTTCGTGGACACACGCCTCCAATGAACTGGCTACAGAGCTGACGGAATAAGCCAGAGAGGCCGTCCTTAACTGTTTAGGACTGGCACCATTTCACCAGGTACACAGACAGAACAGGCCGATGCCCCTACAGCGCTATCATAGTACACTCCTCTGAACAGCCATCCTATTAAACACATATCAGATACATTTGTGATTGGTTTGCTGGAGATCTAAAGGGTGTGGTCCAGACGCTTATGCCAGATAAAACATGAGCTGCAGGTTGGTTTGGTCCCCAGGCGAAGTTTTTTAGACTGGAGGATATTTTTTTATTATAATACTGTGTATAATAATAAAAATATTATTTTTTTATTATACTATTCATATATATATATATATATATATATATATATATATATTTATTTTTCTTGACAAAGAGAGAGATTCTGGATCGTTTTCATTTTGTTTAGGTGTTGACCAGCGACCTGGAGAAACAGGCTGCAGAACTGCAAGGGGAGGAGCTGAATACAGCTGCATCTATTATTAGCATACCTCACATAAACGCCAGGTAAAATATCAAACATTGATGACTTTACTCTAATACAGACTTCCCCTCACATAAACGCCAGGTAAAATATCAAACATTTGATGACTTTACTCTAATACAGACTTCATTCCAGTATTTACATCCAGTCCTAGGAACCAGACACACAGCATCCAGACTCACAGTCGCAGTGTTAGAGGATCTTTAATTGGTTCTATGCTCTCCAGGCTGTATAACTTTGAGCCACTGACCCCCCTGCGCACACTGCGGGCCAGTGTGTTCGGCCGCCTGGTGTGTGTGAGAGGCACGGTGGTCCGAGTGAGCAACATCAAGCCCATGTGCACCAGGATGGCCTTCATCTGTCAGGGATGCTCGCACACCCACTCTGTCGCGCTGCCCCACGGAAGCTTCACCCACACCGGTTCAAGGTACATGCATGCACACGTACGCACACAAACATGCTGCCCCACAGAGGGCAAAATCAACCGGCTTTTGCTTCAGCAAACTCAATGGTGTATCCCGGTGGTAGGCAGAAACGAAAGAACCCCATCCCCAATTGAGCGAGTGGCGAGACAATTGTTAATTAGAGTGAACTCAGTTCTACGCTTTTAAGCACATGCATGTTTCTGTAAGTGAACTTCATGGCCGTCTACGATTTACGCTCGTGCATGTTAGAGAAAATATTCAACAGTGACCTCTGGTGTCACACTTTATGATGGGTAACAGTACAATATATATCAGACAACAATATTGTCTGATATAGTGCATGGCGTGAAAAAGTTGGGGACCAATGGCACAGTGGCGGCTGGTGATCAAAAATGTTGGTGGGGCACAGTAATAGACAGGGGGTCTGGGGTTCCCCCCTCCCCCCCCCCCTTAAAAAAAAATATGGAAATTTAATAGATTTGATTTCTGTATTCTGGTGCAATTTTTGGGATAGGGCCACTACCTTTTAACCTACCTATTCATTTCAGATTCATAGCCTAATCCTTACTTGCAGGGCCTGGACAAGCTTACACTACCAGACCTACTTCATTGGCCATGTCCACCAGCCATTGGCTATTGCCCATTGTTGTTATTTGGATTTGGAGACAAAAATCCATGACCACTGTCCTTAGCGTCCATTTTTTTGTGAGCGAGAGGTCTACTTCAAAATGCAGTTAGAAATATAGGACATGTTGCTTGCATATTTGTTTTCATGCTACACGGCCGGAAAGACTAAATTAAATATGTACTTATTTGCTCCGCTTTTAAGCATAACATTGCCTGGGGAGTCCAATTCCTCCACTGAAAAGGGTGGAAAGTGCTTACAACTCTCTGCTAGTTAGCGATCTATCTCTTCTCTACATGTAGTTGTGTTGCAAGAATGCTGCTGAGGGAGGTAGTCTATTTGATTGATTCGCTGAATAGTCCAATCATGTGGCGATAACAAAAAAGAAAAGCGATACCATTGGCCTGGGGTGCACACTGGGCGAATTTTCTTGCGCCAATGAAAAGCTGTCTCTGCTTGATAGACAGCAAAAAGTTAGCGAGCTTACATTGACTTCAACTTGGCCGGCGCCTTCTGTCTTGGAGGAGGGCTATATGACTAGCCCTAAGCCGCAAATTATTGACGTCAGGACGCATTTTAAATGGTTGCTGGCAGTGAACCAAGTATATCAACGACAAATTAAACGAGGAATGAAACGCTAATGTATTTCTGTTGATTTATTTTGTATTGATAATGGTTCATTAATAGTTGGCAGATATATTCAAGTGAATATTTCACGGAGGGGCGGCGCCCTAGCGTCCTCTATTGACCCACCGCCACTGCAGTGGCATAGACTACTGTTTTCAAGTCAAGATCATAGTAGACTAACATGTAAAAATAAATAAACACACAACTTTCGAGTTCATTTGCCCTTTAATTTTGGGTAATGCTCACACATACACTCAAAGTTTTTTATCCACAAGTATATGGAGGAATTTATTTGAATAAATTTATAAACTAACATAAGTGTTTTGTGTGTATGTTTGTCTTCGCTCTAAAAGTGTCCCCAGCCTGAGTGTCGGAGCCGTTCCTTTACTGCAGATAGAAGGTCTCCTCTCACACACACCGTGGACTGGCAGACCATCAAGTAGGTCTGCAACCAATAACACTGAACTACTCCGTCTATCCTTCTTTACACCTTTTCTAAGACTATTCTGGGTCTAAGGGACCATTGCAGACAACAATTGGTGAAAGAATATATAGTGAGAAGTGAACCCTGCAGAACGGGCTGCGATGTGTCCTTGGGCACATCGGCAGCTCTGTCAATGTCCGTCCTCTTCAAGGGGTTTTTCTGCCATTTTCTGATTGGCTCACACATTATATCCTTTCAGTTAGGAAAGGATCCCTCCCTAGAAACACACCTTTTTTTACTAACCTTTTGCTTGAAATTGTTTGTTGTGTCCAACCAAATTTCAACATGAGTTGAGGTTAAGTTGTTGCAGACCG
>OLKM01006811.1:5000-13354 GCA_900291075.1 Melanogrammus aeglefinus
TTAACTTTTGCTCTTTTTCAATTAATCAATCAATTAATCGCTAAAATAACCAATAGATAAGTCGCTAGAAAAATAATTGTTTGTGGCACCCTGTCAATTTTGTCTATTTGCTATGCTTTGCTGTGTAATATACAATAAAAATTTAAAAGACCAATGAAGATTTCATTATTTCTTCTGAGACAAAACTAAACGAAAAAGCAAAAGAAAAAACATCTGCCATTGCTTTCGTTTGGAATTTGGTTTCATAAATCAAAAGTAAAGAGGGTTTTTCTATTTAAACATGATATATCTTACAAGTTATATTGTACAAAATCACTCAAAGCACATCTTTAAACTTAATTCATGAACATATTACATCAATAGGTATTCATGTCTGGCCCCTCACAAAGAAAATGACCCGTCATGGAAGTTCTGGACATAAAGAGGCTTCCTTACTGAACCATCATGTCCCTCAAGAGGAAAGCGGCTCTACACGCAGGTCAATGTGTTGGATAGGTTTTTCAAGCAACAAACAGCGCCAGGAAGGAAATGTTAACATTAAAAGTTAACTTAGTGTTAACTATAGTAAAGATTTGTTAGAATAATTGAGATAAGGGCTATACTTGGTTAGCTTTTAGGAATGGCCCCAATGAGTTTGAAGATGTGGTCTCACATTTGTGTGTGTAGGAGCCTGACACTTTAAATGATGAAATTGTGAAACTGCCCTATGATTTCAAAGGAATCCTTATTGAGCTGCAAGATAATTAGTAAACTGATAAAGTAAACAGAAATGAGTTTTTCCAGAAACCAAAAGTAAAACCAGCAGGTGCAGTGTGAATAAACCGATTTTGTTACAGTTACGTGAGGGTACTGGGGATACTGCAGGTGGTCGGTCGATATTCTTCTTGTAAGACAGCTGGCCCTCCCAGTGACCCCCCCCCCCCCCCATCACCCAGCTTGGCGCCCTCCAGTGACCCCCCCCCCCACCCATCACCAGCTGGCCCTCCCAGTGACCCCCCCCCCGCCCATCACCAGCTGGCCCTCCCAGTGACCCCCCCCCCCCCCCCATCACCAGCTGGCCCTCCCAGTGACCCCCCCCCCCCATCACCAGGCTGGCCCTCCCAGTGACCCCCCCCCCCCATCAACCAGCTGGCCCTCCCAGTGACCCCCCCCCATCACCAGCTGGCCCTTCAAGTGACCCCCCCCCCACACCAGCTGGCCCTCCCAGTGACCCCCCCCCCCCCCACCAGCTGGCCCTCCAGTGACCCCCCCACCAGCTGGTCCTCCAGTGACCCCCCCCCCCACCACCAGCTGCCCTCCCAGTGACCCCCCCCCCCCCACCAGCTGGCCCTCCCAGTGACCCCCCCCCCCCACCACCAGGCTGGCCCTCCCAGTGACCCCCCACCAGCTGGTCCTCCCAGTGACCCCCCCCCACCAGCTGGCCCTCCCAGTGACCCCCCCCACCACCAGCTGGCCCTCCCAGTGACCCCCCCCTCCCCACCACACCAGCTGGCCCTCCCAGTGACCCCCCCATCAGCTGGCCCTCCCAGTGACCCCCCACCAGCTGGTCCTCCAGTGACCCCCCCACCAGCTGGCCTTCCAGTGACCCCCCCAACCAGCTGGTCCTCCCAGTGACCCCCCCCCCCACCACACCAGCTGGCCTCCCAGTGACCCCCCCCCCCCCCCACCAGCTGGCCCTCCCCAGTGACCCCCCCCCACCAGCTGGCCCTCCCAGTGACCCCCCCCCCCCCCACCAGCTGGCCCTCCCAGTGACCCCCCCCCCCCCCACCAGCTGGCCCTCCCAGTGACCCCCCACCACCACCACCACCAGCTGGCCCTCCCAGTGACCCCCCCCCCCCCCACCAGCTGGCCCCTCCCAGTGACCCCCCACCACCACACCAGCTGGTCCTCCCCAGTGACCCCCACCACCACCAGCTGGCCCCTCCCAGTGACCCCCCCCCCCACCAGCTGGCCCTCCCAGTGACCCCCCCCCCCCACGCACCAGCTGGCCCTCCCGTGACGCACCCCCCCCCCCCCACCAGCTGGCCTCCCAGTGACCCCCCCCCCCACCAGCTGGCCCTCCCAGTGACCCCCCACACCACCAGCTGGCCCTCCCAGTGACCCCCCACCACCACCAGCTGGCCCTCCCAGTGACCCCCCACCAGCTGGCCCTCCCAGTGACCCCCCCCCCACCACCAGCTGGCCCCTTCCAGTGACCCCCCCCCCACCACCAGCTGCAACGACCTTCCCTCACCCAGACCTCTCCACCAGGACCCGGCCGGCGTTGCTAGAGCTCCTTCAGCGTAGGAGTGACGTCTCTTCTTCACCCAGAAACAGCCACCGGAGGAGCTGCTGAACCCTGACATGACAACATCACCAAACATCTTCACAGAGAGGACCAGCACTGCACCCAGACCACCTCGGTGCACCATGAGATTGACACCGGTGACGCGCACCCCGTCCGTCTCCGTGCTCGCCGTCTGCCCTCAGGGCGGAGTGAGCAGGTGCTGAGCAGAAGATCCTGAAGATGGCGGAGGCGTGATTCATCAAGCCCTTCAGTAGTCCTCTGGCTGCACCGGCTATTCTGGGCCGCAAGATAGACAGAAGCGTGCATTTCTGTGTGGACAACTGCTGGCTGAATGCTGTTACCCAAAAGGACTCTGACCCGGTGGTTCAGCTGGACCTCTGTAACGGGGACAGGAGGTTCAGCTGGACCTCTGTAACGGGGACAGGAGGTTCAGCCGGACCTCTGTAACGGGTACTATCAGGAGGTTCAGCTGGACCCCTGTAACGGGGACTATCTGGTGGAACTCGCTGCAGGGGCTCGGCCTAGACAGCCATCTCCATATGCCAAGGGCTGTTGTAATGCAAGGTCTTGCCCCCTGGCCTCTGCGATGCACCCCCCCCCCCCCCTTCAGTTGATGGAGATGGTCCTCGCCAATGTTGATGCATTGTGTATCTCCATGAACTCCTCGCCCATGCCACAGACTTTGAGGAGGCCCTGGCCAGCATTGGTCAGGGGGTTAGAGCCATTCACCAAGCTGGCCTTGGCCTCAAACCTGGAAAGTGCCACTTGCTTGAGAAATAATCTTCTAGGGCCATGTCGTCAGTGGGGAGGGGGTGGCCAGCATGGTCACATGAGAAAACGCCACAGGGCTACCGCTAAAAGGTGTCTTGGATACATTTTTTAGAGTATCTGCAGGTTTCAGCAAGTCAAATTTAAGACTTTTTAAGACCTTTTTAACACCACCTTGAATGAAATTTAAGACCTCAAACACGCGATGGTGGGGGTTGGCAACAGACGCGAGTCAACTTCGAAAACGGACGTCTTCCAGCCAACTGTCCTTGAATTTGTACCTACCCATTGTCGCAGACTAGCTAGCTAGCACGCAGATAATCGTTTATATATGCAGCTAGCAAGAAAGAAGCCTCTCTACATGTCCTCCCTGAAAAGTCCCTTGAGAAAAATAAAAATATATATAGTCCTGCCCCGACAAATTTAAGACCTTGAGTTACAGTATTTAAGACCAGCATATGACATTTGTAACGAATTTAAGACTTTTTAAGGCCTTAAATTTCGAAACATAAATTTAAGACTTTTTAAGGATGAGCGGACACCCTGTATTATGTTTAGTCTCAATAGCTCATTAGGGGGCAATTTATTTCCGACCAGACTCGTTTTGTCTTTCCGAGTGCCACATGATGTCCTCGACATTCGTAAAATAAACTTTCCGATTATCACTTGTCTAATAGTAGGACATATTTGTAAATGTCCAGATGTTAGAATGGTAGGCCTACCAATCAGCTATAAAGTTGTCCCTTTTCAGCTATTATGTTGTGCAACCGAATATTAACCTCAAATCACAGCGATGTGCCTCTTTCTAAACCTTCATTGGTCTTTATCAATGAGTCTGTTACAGGAACGAATGAATATACACCAATCCAGTGGTTCAGAACTCTAGCCACACTCTGCGTGTGCGGCAACGCATCTCCGACACGAGAGCACACATACTATGAACTATTCTTTTGGTTCTTAGAAAAATATAGCGGAAATAGACCATGGATAGCCTCCTGCTCCCGTTCTAACATCCATCAATCAAGAACATGATAACACAATGACCAATCTCTGTACGAGAGTGTAAACCAAATAAAACGATCCACTCTCAATCATTTTCTTTTACTTGAGTTCTCCGATGCCTTTAGTTGGCGACTTGGCAAACGAACCAAAGACCATTCTCACACACACACTTCAAATGATAATCATTGGCACAAACAGAAACTGGTTTCATATAAAACAATTTTAATGAGCAGAGCTGATTGTTAGTTCTTCTCCACGGCCCTTGCCTCTCCACAGAAATGTTTAGCACTTATCAGTCAAAACACAAACCCAAAAAGTCCGCCAGTGAAAATGTGTGTGTTTCCATTCCCCAGCTGTGGCGTCCTTCTTCTAACAATGGGAGGCTGTAAAGTTGAGTGCACTGCCCCCTTGTGAGCGCTTGCGGCAATGCGTCGTTCTACTAATTGAAGATCTTCCCAAATGTGTGGCCAGGTTCTGTCGTTCTCTACTAACGGTCTGGACAGCTATGTAACAGTACAGAGACAAAAAAAAATACAAATAAATGCACATCTTCACACACCCACATCTATATACACACACACAACTCCAGAATCACCACAAAACCAGACAAAATGGTCAGATGTATCAAAAACAGCGGAACAACATGTGGAGCGCTCGTGTCTGCCTCTGTTCTGCCCGCTTCAGTTCACAGGAGAGCCGGCGGAGGTGGAAGGTGGGCGGTTAAAAAGCCGAAGACGCCGTTTAAAAACCTATGAAGACTCAGGAGAGGAGACCCCTAACCACACATGCCGTTGGGGGCCCCTGGCTGCCGGGGACCTGTTGGCTGGCTGTTCCCCCCGCCTGGCAGCATCCTACCGGGCACAGACAAGCCTGAGAGAGGAGGAGGGGGAGGGAAATCCAGTGTCAATCATTTAACCTTCAGTGGTGTGATCCCCGCCCCAAAGATGAACAGTGACCATTTCCTAACTACCGAGTCAAACAGCAGAGCCTTAAAAGAAAAGTGACTGGCAGTGACTTCAGATAACGTCACCAAGGACCAGGCGTGCGTCCAAGCGTCTCGATCAAAGATGACTTCAAATAAAGGGTTTGAACCCGGTGGTTCTCAGTGGGTGCGTGAGCGTGTGTCACCCCCACCCGAGTGCTGCATGGTGAACCCGGGCTGCGCCGGTGGCTCCCTCTGCTGGCGGACCCTCAGCTCTGCGTGCTTCAGCTGCTCTGCGTGGAACGTCTGCCGCTCCGACAGCAGCTGCTGCCGCTGCTGCTCCAGCTGCACAGCGCACACAGGGGGGAGTGGTCAATGCTCACACACACACACACACACACACACACACACACACACACACACACACACACACACACACACACACACACACACACACACACACACACACACACACACACACACACACACACACAAACACACCTTATCTATTGTTTGCGATAATGAACCGCGCAAGACGACTCAAAACATTCGACGGCCTGCCCGTCATAAGTTGTGATTTGGGAGAACATGGCGGAGGACTGGGGCGCGGCGGACGCGTGGGGGGGGGGGGGCGGGGGGTGCGAGCACTCGGGACTCACCGCCTCCTTCTCGCGGTCCATGATGGTCTCCAGCTCCTCAAAGTGCCTCAGCTTGATCTCCAGCTTCTTCATCTGCGTCTCCACCAGCAGCGCCACCAGGGACTTGAATCTATACGCTCGTCCACCGCGCCAGGTGGCTGGCACGCACACCACACACACACACACACACACACACACACACACACACACACACACACACCACACACACACACACACACACACACACACACACACACACACACACACACACACACACACGGTGTCCTTCAATAGGGAAAGCTTACCCCTGACCACTCGCGATGGCCCTGCTGTGCCATTGCCAATTGACAGTACATTTATACCACCTGATGGTTGAATACTATTTTTCAATAACGGGACACCTCAACTGTTCCCAATCAATAATCAATGCATTACAAATCCAACATTAACAACAGCGGGGAAATAACACTGCCGACCAGAAATTTGTATTTGCAAACACAGAAGACATATGCTCACAGCGTCGATTTTACCGAGGCTGATTGAGTCAGTAAAAGAAACAAGAAGTGACAGTGGCGGCGGGTATTGTTTCAAAATGCCATTTAGTGGATGGATAAATAAGATGACATTGCATCCCATTAAGGGGATGCTCTTTGAAGCACCTCACACCCCCCAATGCCGGGGGGCCCCAGTGGGAGTCCTACAGCCATCTCTTGACACGCTTGGTGGCAATCTGGTCTGCACTGGCACCAATTTATGTCCACATCTATGTCATCGTCTTGTCAACAGGCGGGGATTGAGGATGTTGGAGGTTACGGGCGGAGGGCACTTGACACAGCCGAGGGATCAGCGCGTTAAAGATTAGCCATCAACAGCCGTTCTCTTGAATAAGGTGGGTCCTGGAGGAGGGGGGGGCCTTACCTTGCCTTGGTGGCTGCCGAGGAGGCGGCCGCTGCTGGCGTGGCAACGCTGCTTCCACACTCCAGCTCATCCCTCATCTGCTGGAGGCCCTCCCCCTCCCCGCTCCTCGTCATCCGTCCGCATGTTTCTGGTGCAGCAGCAAGGGGGGGTGTGAAGAATACATGACAAACAGGAGAGAGAGAGAGAGAGAGAGAGAGAGAGAGAGAGAGAGAGAGAGAGAGAGAGAGAGAGAGAGAGAGAGAGAGAGAGAGAGAGAGAGAGAGAGAGAGAGAGAGATCCCAGTAAATAGATTGTAGGGCTTTGACTTATGCCCAAAAATCATATTCAAAGTTGGTTTGTTTCTTAATATTTATTAATAATATTTTGACCATTAAATGCCTTCAGTGAGACCTGGATTGGGCTTCACATAGCGTTGCTATGGTTACCCGCTTGCGTGTTCCAACGGTTTATTAGGTTTCCTAATGATTCCTCTGTCTAAATCAATACTGTCATTCACTGGCCTCTTCCCGTGGTCATTACGTATTATGAATAAGTGCTTGGGTTCTCCAGCGTCTCTCCTCATGGCTCCATAACAGGTTTTGAATATAGAGGCTGCAGTATTCCTTCAAATTTGATTTATTTTTTGTTATTCGAATTATATTCGAATGACAAAGAGTTCGGGTACAGCCTCTAATAGATGGTGGGGGGGTATAAAGAAGGCGAGAGACGACCAGCATTTCTGACACAGCACGACACCCACATCTCTTTCCTCCGGGAGCATGCTGTTGCATTCTCGGTCTTTTCACCGGCTGTCTCTGCGGGCCCCCGCTGGGCTGGCCTTCAGCCCGTCCAGTCGCCCGTTGCCTGGGGAAACACAGCGTTACTGTCAGCGGCCCAACCAGGCCCGGGGCTCAGCTGCTGCCATGTTGTGTTGACTGCTTACCTGAAGGGCGTTGGGGCCGATATCAGTCTTCTCACCATCCAGAGGTTCTGAGAGAGAGAGAGAGAGAGAGAGGAGAGAGAGAGACAGGAGAGACAGGAGAGAGAGAGAGAGAGAGAGAGAGAGAGAGAGAGAGAGAGAGAGAGAGAGAGAGAGAGGAGAGAGAGAGAGACAGGAGAAAGAGAGAGAGAGAGAAACGACAGGAGAGAGAGACAACAGGAGAGAGAGAGACAGAAGAGAGTGAGAGAGAGACAGGAGAGCGAGAGAGAGAGAGAGAGAGAGGAGAGAGAGAGACAGGAGTGAGAGAGAGAGAGAGAGATCAACAGGAGAGAGAAACGACAGGAGAGCGAGAGACGACAGGAGAGAGAGAGAGAGAGACAGAGAGAGAGAGACAGGAGAGAGGGCGATCAACAGGAGAGAGAGAAACGACAGGAGAGAGGGGTCAGAAACGACAGCAGAGAGAGAGACGACGGGAGAGAGAACGACAGGAGATAGAGAGAGATCGACAGGAGAGAGACAGGTGAGAAAAGACAGCAGAGAGAGACAGGAGAGAGAAACGACAGGAGAGAGAGAGGACAGGAGAGGGAGACAGGAGAGAGAGAGACAGAGGAGAGAGAGGACAGGAGAGAGATGACAGGAGAGAGAGAGACAGAGGAGAGAGAGAGACAGAGGAGAGAGATGACAGGAGAGAGAGAGACAGAGGAGAGAGAGACAGAGGGAGAGAGAGAGAGAGAGAGAGAGAGAGAGAGAGAGAGAGAGAGAGAGAGACAGAGACAGAGACGGAGAGAGAGAGAGAGAGAGAGAGAGAGAGAGCGAGAGCGAGAGAGAGAGAGAGAGAGAGAGAGAGACAGAGACAGAGACGGAGAGAGAGAGAGACAGAGAGAGAGAGAGAGAAGAGAG
>OLKM01006812.1:0-13352 GCA_900291075.1 Melanogrammus aeglefinus
GCTTTATGAGCCATTTAACACATTATAAATCCTGACGCAGTTCATTCCGACCAGCTCAACGTAACCTCCTCATGCTCACAATGTGTGTGATGCTAGGTAAGGGCACTGCATGCACTGTAGTATCCATTTCCACTCCATGCAGTTAGCACGATAAAGAGGCCGCGGGTTAACTCCCAGTTAAACGTTCTCCACACTGTTCTGGTGTGTTTTGCATTTACAGAGGATGGCAGGACAACGGTACTGTATCGCAGCATAAGTCAGGTCAGGCCGGTGTGCCCACACCTGGTCACGGTGACCACATGACGCGATGGAAATTATTCTTCCCCCTTTTTTTTTTTTCCTTTTTGGAATTATTTTTTTAAGGGGTGTTGGATTTTATAGTTTTTGGTCAGGGGGCTGACAACGAAGGCGCTTGGGCTAATGTTCTCCAGACGTGCTGCGCAAGCATGTTTATGAGCGGTCTGCACACATTCCTAACCGCCTTGGCATTGGTTCATATAAAGGACCAGTAGCAATGGGAAGATATTTATATATGTATATATTGTGTTTTTATTTTTTATAGTTCTAAAATGTTTTCTTATCTTCATAACTTTAACAGTGAACTCTAATGTAGGATCGGCAAAGGGGTGCAGGAGGAGGACCTTCAGAAAATGGAGCAAAGACGGACAAAAATCAATTCTAATTTTATGGGCCAGGATTTCTGCTACCAAATTGTCGAAGTCTGCTGCAGGAGAAGGGAGTGATGATTCAGGTGGGCTTTTTTCTCTCGTTGCGATGAAAGACCCCTTCACAGATAATAACTCTGCCCTAAATAATTGCCAAAGACCATTTTGATGCATTTTTATATGTCCTTGTGAGCAACACTTGGGGTGCAGCGCTGTTATATTTCACTTTCTGGGTTCTCGTGATGTGTCTGCTCCGTCTCACGCTCGACTTTCCAAAGACAGTGGGAATGTGTTGTGTGTGTGTGTGTGTGTGTGTGTGTGTGTGTGTGTGTGTGTGTGTGTGTGTGTGTGTGTGTGTGTGTGCGTGTGCGGTGTGTGTTTGTGCTGTGTGTTTGCTTGGCATACGGCTTATGTTGTGTGCCTGTGTGTGTTTGAAGGGTGGGATGTTGGTTGTGTGTGCGTAATGAAGGGAGATATGTGTGTTGCGTGCATGGTGTGTGTAACGTTTTCCAGGGGGCAATGTGTGTGTGTGTGTGTGTGTGTGTGTGGGTGTGTGGGTGTGTGTGTGTGTGTGTGTGTGTCGTGTGTGTGTGTGTGTGTGTGTGTGTGTGTGTGTGTGTGTGTGTGTGTGTGTGTGTGTGTGTGTGTGTGTGTGTGTGTGTGTGTGTGGTGTGTGTGTGTGTGTGTGTCTGTTTAGGGTCAGGTTGATCCTCTTACTTGTTAATGGCATTCCTTTAGGTATGCTGAAGCCACTTGCGGTCTCTGGAATTTGATGCACACTTTCCCGGTTGTTTCTTCAGGCTTGGCACTGTGAAAACAACTCGTATTAAAAATCTCTCTCACCAATATTTCATATTCACCCTGAGCCCAGATCTGTCGATTCAAGTTTTTTGTCCATTGAATGCATTCACAGCATTTAATTTTGCCTGAATCCTCAGCCAGCCATTCACTCTTCCTCCTATCGAGGGATTCAGGGCTAGGGTTACTTAACACAGATTACCCATAATAAGCCTTCCCATGATATGGAGTAAGAGAAGAGGAGGGGAGAGGAGTGCTATTAGGGGAAGAGAAGAGAGCCCTATAAAGATATTATAGAAGCTAGATGTACGAGACTGAATAAGCCCAGGAGACGGTTATAGGGTTAGGCTTACTATTGATACATGTTATTTATTTTAATAAGGCCTATTATTATTCATATGTTTGCTGTACACAATTAATTTCCTTTCAGACATAGCTCCCGTTCAAAGCACTTTCTAACACAAAGCTCCTTGATTATTATGAACCATAATCTCAATAAAGCAACGGGGAAAAAATACTATATTGCTTGAAAATCTAATATTTGCAGAAAATGTTGATCACAAACAGAAAATGTGAGTTTTTCCCCCGAAAAAATTCAAGGTCGTGCACCAAATATTTTTTAGATTTTCGTTAAAATGTTTAACCGCATTCTTGGACCAGGTGTTTGACCTACAGCCTGGTCTTCCACGCCACTTCCTACGGTTTAAGTAGGCTGTGTTTATCACATTATCATTAGTGCTGGTACCATGTCCCTAGAATACCCACAACCGCTGTCTTTACAGACATCACTCAAAGTGGACAATGTGTCAAATAGTGCCTCAGCTTTCACGAGAGTTCACATCCACACATCCCACAAGTTGTAACCAAAGGATTATGGGATGGAACGGGTTGCCACCCAGCTGCAGTGAAAAATGACCACCGCTGTTTCCACTCACTGGCAGCTGTATGGGAGACACCCACGGCTCTGAAAACACCGTCTAAAACAACCCCCCCCCCCATCAAAACAAGTCATTTAATTGTGTGTGTGAGAGGGGGACAATCTGGTTTTCGGGCGGGGGGGCGGGAGGCCGCGGCGGGTCGGTAATTTCCCGAATTTCTCTCTTGAAATAACGAATGTTTTCTCTTTTTGTTGCCGGCATACGCTTGTAAATTTTTCTATCACAAAGACACACGCCTCTGTTGTTTTCGAAGGGCGGCTTCGCACCGGGAATGTATGCACTCCATCTCTCCAAGCTGACACATTACAACATTTCATCTTAAACTCAAGGTGTTGTTACTAACTTTAGTTATTTCGCTTCCCTGTCGAGCCCGGAGCAGCTGGGATGTCAGCGCCCTTGTGGCTAACAGCTCTGGGATATCGTAATATTTTTAATCTATTTGCTGTTCCTCGCGCTGTGCGATGATGGATGCTGGAGCTAATGACTAGCAGAGGATTACTCCCGTTATCTGAGACATCTTGGCGGGTTTGAACTTTGATTTATTTATTTTTTTTGCCGGAGCATTAGGCCGGCACCGCGGGGAAATGTAAAGCGCCTCTTCCCCCCGAACCCCGCCCCCCCCAAGACAGATGGAACCTCACAAATCCGTTCCTCACGCCCAAAACAGCGGTGGGTCGCGACGGGCGTGGAGGTGCTCAACAGCTCAGAGGAGAAAGGTAGCACCTCCCCTCTTGTCGCATGCGGCCCCGCAAATTAAACACACCCTACCACCCTAACCAGATCCCCATTGAAGTCCCCATAGACCACCCCCCCCCCCCCCCGTCCCGTCCTCTGACACCACACACACCTCCTCCACCACCAAGCGGCGGCCTCCACCCCTTTGGCTGCCCCGACCCAACGCCGTCTGTATTCAGTGTGTGTGGGCCCCCGGGGGCCACCTCTGTGTGGGCCTCTCTGGCCGCGACAACAAAACCAACTGCGACAAGCCATCAGTGGCCTGCTTGACCCCTGTGTGAGCCAACTGTAGCACGCGCTGTATAGGAGCGTCCTACGTAAACGCACGGGCAACACGCCACGCACGCACACCCACACCCACGTAAGCACAGACACACACGCACGCACGCACACCCACGCCACGCACGGACGCACACACACACACACACACACACACACACACACACACACACACACTTATTCAAAAACAACATCCCCCCCAACATCTGCCCGGCCGTCGGAGTCAAACCGCTCCGTAACGGGACCTGCGCTGGTGTTCCCTGCGTTTCCCCCCCCCCCTCTTGTGCCCTAACGGAGTTAATCCCTGCTGATGTGATGGTCTCCCCCAGCCGCCCGGCTGGCTGTCCGTCCGTCTGTCTGAGTGACACGGGGGGGGGGGGGGGGGAGCGCAGAGCTCCACTCTGGCCTGGTGACCCGCTGCTGGAGAGATGGGCTAGGGGGTGGAGGGCTGATGGGCTGATGGGGTGAGGGGTGTTGATTGGGGTGATGGTGGTTTGAGGAGGTGGGTGGGGGGTGGGGGGTGCTTTGGAGTTCCACAAGCAGCAGGTAGAAATTACTTCACAGCAAGTCTATACCAACAGAGGAGTGTGTGTGTGTGTGTGTGTGTGTGTGTGTGTGTGTGTGTGTGTGTGTGTGTGTGTGTGTGTGCTGTGTGTGTGTGTGTGTGCTGTGTTGTGTGTGTGTGTGTGTGGTGTGTGTAGGTGTGTGTGTGTGTGTGTGTTTTTAGATGGATGCTGTTAGTGATACTGGCCGTCTTCTCTATCTCTCTCTGTGATAGAGATAGGAGTCCAACGGGTTCTCCCCCGCTGCTCCCTCGTTCCTCGTCTGCTCACTTTCCTCTGGAAATTTGTTTTCTTTTTTTTAGCAGAAGGCGGGGAGGAAGGGGGAAAAGGAGGGGGCGGGCCGTTGACGGGGGGTTGCTTTGGATCTATCCAGAGTCCTCTCTGACCCTTTTACCATGGGGTTACCCCCATTCTATGTAAGGTCCCTGCCCCCCCTCCTCCTGCCCCTCCCCTCCTCCCTCCTCTCTCCTCCTCATCCTCCTCCTCTCCTCCTCCTCCTCACATCCTCCACCCTCCCCCATCCACTCCCCTCCATTCTGCTCCCCTCTCCCCCCCTTTGACCTCCTCTCCAGCTTCTTCCTCCTCTTCCTCTTCCACCACCTCCTCCTCCTCCTCCTCCTACTGCTATGTCGCGCCCTTATTCTCTGAGTGAGGGAGGCTTCGGCCTCCCCAGTTCCCCTCAGGCCACAGATAACCGGGGCCACTCAATGCTTAATGTGTTCCAGACCGTCTGTGCATTAAACGTAATGTGTCCTGGCCGGTTTCCTCGGAGGACGGGCGGAGATAAAGAAAGGAGAACACAGAAACAACAAAGTCCGGGTCAGGCGGGAATTACAAAGCTAATCACTTTGACCCCAACCAACATTTCCTTTGGCGAAACACAAAAACCGTCCTGAGGGATACATGAGCGCTGCCTTCCTGGCCTCCGTCGTGTGGATCCCGGCCCATCTATTGTTAGCAAAGGGCTACGGATTCAGGAAGCACAGGACGCCGCCTCTAAAAAGCGAGAGTGTGGCTCAATACTCCATGTCTTGAGGAGCTATGGGTGGGCTTTTAAAGTATCGCTCCAGCTCTCTGCCGTGGCTTCGCTAATATAACCGTTTAGAATAGGTGGATCCCTTCATGGAACTTTAACCCAATACATGGAATCGTCTGGAACGGGGAACTGTGAAGGCCGAACGTGTCGGTTTTGAACTATTAGAATTAGAGGGGGAAAAAAAAAATTCGTAATTTGGTGAAGGGTGCGTAAAGCGATGAGGGAGGAAAGCTTGACGCAAGTGAAAGCGGCCGTGAGTCCAGCTGTGAAAGCTGTGGTCCGCAATCTGTGACCTGCCAATTAAGCACCACACGCGCGCACCACAGAGCGCACACAAACAAACGCACCGTGAAACACACTCTCACGCAAGACACACACACACTACTTCCTTTGCTTGTTAACCTCTCCAATTGAATAATGGCGTGCTGACAGACAGCAAGATACACAACAAAACAGCTCGGACGTGGACGTCCTCCTCTGACTGGCAGACCAGCATTCCTCCAGTGACTTCCAATACTAGTGGAGGGATTTCTGCCAAGGCATAGAAGGTCATCATCAGGGAGGCCAGCGTCAGTAGCACTCCCTCTGCAGCCGTTTAAACTGCGGTCTGGCATCCTGTGTTGGTCCAGTACCAGGGGGTTTTGAGCTCCATCAGACACGGCAGGGCGGCGGTGGCTATACTCACATGACTTGGAAGGGGCAGTTGGGCGTGTGGAGGAACTTGAGCTCCTTGATGGAGCGCTGGGGCACCGTGTTGAGGGTGGAGCGGCACCAGCACCTCTCCACCAGGCTGATGGGCTTGGCTGCGGACACAAAAAGCGTGGCGAAGGTTGGGAGGTGTTAGATCAGCGGTGTTTAGGGTGGATGCACGGGGTTTGTGGGCTGTGGGGTCACAGGTGGGTTCTTTTTTTGCGAACACAGGCTTTTTAACTGTGTTGCCTGACGCTCACGCACACACAGGCATGCACACACCTGTCGCTCACGCACACACTGAGTACCAAATCATCGGCGTCAGACGGCGTGGGTTTTTATGTGTTTTAAGGGGCCCCCAGCAGCAGGAGCCACTAAAAAAGCCACTACAGAATATAGGATGTAGAGCGATTCTTACACCAGAAACGCAGAATTTGCTGAGGTTGTTTGCAATAAACTGTTAACATCAATGTTAAAATATACTACCTTGAGTATTTATTTTTAATAATATATATAAGGAAAATGTATCGAACCGTGAGACATGTACCTACCACAGCAGTGTGTACATAAAATGAATGGTGTGTTGTGTGTGTGTGTGTGTGTGTTGTGTGTGTGTGTGTGTGTGTGTGTGTTGTGTGTGTGTGTGTGTGTGTGTGTGTGTGTGTGTGTGTGTGTGTGTGTGTGTGTGTGTGTGTGTGTGTGTGTGTGTGGCAGCAAAGGTGAGGCATTTGTTGGAACCAAGATTTGGTAACAGATAAGTTGGGCGAAACAAACCAAAACAATGAATTCAATCAGGTGTAATTGTGATCAATTGATTAACAATTCCAAGTGGCTATAGAAAACCTGATATTAACCCAGACTCAATATGATAATTCATTCATTAGCTATCCTTACAGGAAATGAATATGACCCATACTCCGCCCGTTTGCTCCCAGTGACACACACATCATGTACTGTTTGTTCTTCCACAACGCAACCAGAATGTATGAGTTTACCTTGATTGTGATCCTAACAACTCACTCATTAAAAAGAGCTTACGCTCTCCACACACACACACACACACACACACACACACACACACACACACGAACACACACACACACACACACACACACACACACACACACACACACACACACACACACACACACACACACACACACACACACACACACACACACACACACACACACACACACACACACACACACACACACACACACACACACACACACACCAAAAGATACACACACACACACTCTGAGGCCTCCAATTATAGAAGCAATTTTCGCTCTCCCTCTTCACAGCGCTAAGCCCAGCCACTCAGCTGGATGAGGGTCCTCAACCCTCTGGAATACTGGACCCCTCCAGTACCCTGCTCCCCTCTGCTTCTGTTCCAGAGACCACTCTGCAGATTAGCAGACACAACCTCAAGTACATTCTTAGTGTGATTACAAATCTCCCCTGGTTGCCTTCACAGAGCTTTGCCGCCGCGCGTTACTTCGGTCAGGCCGCAGCCGCCCGAACCAGACGCGGCGCAGGAAGAGACGTGTTGAATGTGTTCTGAAACGGCAGCCATTGTCCTGATCGATTGTAGTTATGTGCTTCATGTGGAGGTTGCCAAAGGTTAGCAGCGAGCAATCAGACAGTGTCGGTAACTGAGGGCGCTGGAAAGTTGTGTGTGTGGTGGTGTGTGTGTGTGTTGTGTGTGTGTGTACGTTGTGTGTGGTGGGTGTTGGTGTGTGTGGGCGTGCGTGTGTGTGCGTGTGTGTGTGTGTGTGTGTGTGTGTGTGTGTGTGTGGTGTGTGTGTGTGTGTGTGTGCGAGTGGTGCGTGGTGTGCGTGTGTGGTGTGTGTGTTTGTGGCGGGGAGTTTTGTGTTGTGTTATGATCTCTCAAGTGGAAAGCAGTCTCGCGTTGCAGTAGTCTGGTTCTGCAGCGTGATCCCTGATCAATACGTCATTCATACTAATACCAACTGTTTATTTAGTGCGTGAAGGCTTTCTATCTCGGCCTTCATCCACTTGAAAACTTGAAACTTTTAAGGTCCTCTATTTAGTAAATTTCAATAATATAATTTTACAGCTGTGCTTTTTAGTCTCTGTCTTTTTACCATACCAACATCTCAGCAAAAAAAAAAAACATTTATGTGATAAAACAACCCAGTCATCAAAGTCCTTCTGATTCTGATGCACAGATCCCAAAGTTTTTAAGTTTTTAAATCCAGCTCCGTTCTTTACCTGCCATGATGAGAGGATATATGTGAACACATCTGCTAATAGGGAATACTCTGCACGTCCCTGCCGAGACACACCTCTCCTTTCTCCTTCAAATGCAACACCAAATGTCCTGGCCACAAATGGCTAAATCCCGACCAATATCAGCCTAATGATTCACACTCTATCAGCTCGCTGTTGTCATGCAAAGCAGCCGTCATTATGCAGCTTACACGGGCAGAAGGGCCGGAGAAGAGAGCATCCAGTCATCACCCTCTGCATTGTTTATCCCTAATTAGAAACTAATTAAAAGAAAGCAAAGAGCCAAGGCAAATACACACATGCAAAGAGCCAAGGCAAAATACTACAACAGGCACATGACAGAGAAGCCGGCCGTGACTCTTTAATATGCGCCCAGTGGGGCTCTTCCCCCGGGGTTGAAACAACACTCTCCGCAGGCCCCCCGGCCCGGGGACCAGGGCTTCCTGCGTCTGCTTCCAGCAGAAGGACACCGGCCGTAACCCACGGGGTATCAGGAATATATCTGGGCTTTAGGATTATTTATATTTTTGTATATTTTCGATATTTCGAGTTTGTTGTATTTATTGTTAATTGTACTTGTTGTATAAGACATTTAAAAAATTGCAAATTCAAAATAAATAAATGAAATAATGTACATATTATAAATGTAAGTTATGAATACGTTTTGACAATATTAATGCTGTTATGAGATTTTAATGTAAGATATTTAACTTTTTCAAAAAAAACCTATTTTAAAGAGTGGGCTATATTTTATATATCAACATTTATGTTTATTGTATAAACTTGGAAAAAATCAAAATATTAAGTGAATGTTAAAACGTATCAAAGGTGATCCAACATATTGTTTGCATAACTTGTAGTTAAGTATTCTTCCGGCTTTGCAATTATTTGAGTTCCGAAAATAAACTTTAAAAAATCACTATGCAATTAAAGACAAAAAAAAAATCCCATCCTACAAATGTTCCAGCACGAGAAACATTAAAATCCTGAGCAAAGAAATCATTGCCAGCTCCTTAAAAGGCTTTTAAGACAAAATGTTTCACTCGGACCGCAAACTTAAAAATCTGCTCCAACAGCTCTCCCTCACTTGTTCAAAACATCCCCAAAACAGTTCTAAATTACAACTATAGCCAACACACAAACCGCACACAAGGACACCGTCCCAAACTCTCCACACTGAAGACAACCAAAAGCTACACTCATAGACTCCGTATTTCTCCTCTCCACACGCGACTGACACCAGGTCACCACCTCCACACACCTCCACAACAACGTATACAATATCCCCCACCGGCCCACGGCCCCCCGGCCCGCTGGACTCACCGCTGGAGAATCGGAGCATGATGGCCACGCCAGCAGAGCTGTCAGCGCAAGCAGTTTCAATGTCCATGGCTGTCGGCCGTCGGCTGATGGCGCTCGCGGAGGAGGTCTTAAGAGCCGGCTGCAGTCAGGAGGTCCGCGCTGCTACAATCCAGAACACAGTGTGACTGCCAGATCTCTCAGAGCTCTGTTAAATCTGAAGCATGGCAGGGAGGGAGGAAGAGAGAAGGGGAACGAGAGAGAGAGAGACAGGAGGAGGTGAGGGTGAGGGGGGGTGGGGGAGACACCCCATTTTTCTTCAAGAGGGAGGGGAACAGAAGGGGTGCAAAGAGAGGTTGGACCCAGATTGAGAGAGGAAAGGAAGGGGTGTGGTGTGTGTGGTGTGTGTGGTGTGTGTGTGGTGATGTGTGTGGTGTGTTGTGAGTGTGGGTGTGGTGTCTGTGTTGTGGTGGTGTGTGTGTGTGTGTGTTGTGTGTGAAGGGAAAGGGGAGAGTAGGTAGGCGGCGCGCCGGAGGGGGGGGGGGTTCCAGCACCCAGGACAGCAGAAGACTCCTCGCGTTTGTAAATGCCTTGGCTTTGAATCAAGAGAAGAATGTCTAGGAGGGGAATTCTCCGTCTCTTCTCAAAGTGAATCTGCCCCCCCCGCCCTCCCTCTCTCACTCTCCATCTCTCTATTTTTGATCTTTCTATAGTGGCCGGTTGCCAAATAGTTCTTCTGATTATTTGCTATTTCTTTTACATCGCCTCCACCTATTTCTATTTTCTTATTTGTTTTGCTCATGGCACACATTGGAATCAAAACGCGCACACACATGCACCACGCCGCCTCCGCAATGGCGCACACATACACACAACACACACCACACACACACAACACACACACACCACACACACACAACAACAAACACGCACGGACGGACGGACGCATGCACGCATGCACGCACACACACACTCCCTCTATCTCTCTCTCTCTCTATGCTCCCTCCTCATGCACACAGCACACACACCACCACACAGACGCAAACACACACACACACAACAACACCCACACACACACACACACACACACACACACACACACACACACACACACACACACACACACACACACACACACACACACACACACACACACACACACACACACACACACACACAGGCACTCAGTACGGGTAATGTTTTGTCGCCATTCTCTCACTTTCTCCACCTCTGTCTTAGCTAGCTCTCTTACATTTAATCTCCTCCCTCCTCCTTCCCTCCTCTCTCCCCCCTCCAGTCTGTGGGATCTTGCTGTCCTCCTCTGCCACCTGCTTCATGTCTTTATTCCGATTATGCAAGACTTTTCTGTGGCTTGAGGTGGAACTAAGAAAGGCGTGCCATGATTTTACACATGAATAAAACACGAAGGAGAGGACATGGACTGTTTTTAAAAGAAATATCTGAATGACTGGACGTGTAAAATGTGTTCTTTCGAAACCTTACCGAAAATAAGATTCCTGTCCAATGATTTTTCTTGGCGTCATCAAACTTTCAGTTAAAACCCACGTAAGTTCATAGCTAAACATTCGATGTATCACTTTGCTGCCATATAGACTAAAGGCTGATTTGATTAATTATCTTTAGAGTGTGGGACATATATTCAGCATGATACCATCAGACAGCTGAGTGAAACTAGTCTTTGTGCACACTTGGTTCTAGACTGGAGGTAGTTTTCATGAAGAGATAAAAAATACAGAACATCCAAGCTTACTTGGAGAGGAATGAGAGAGTGAGGAACACTAAACAGGTCTCAAATGGGAGGAGAAGTGTGTGTGTGTGTGTGTGTGTGTGTGTGTGTGTGTGTGTGTGTGTGTGTGTGTGTGTGTGTGTGTGTGTGTGTGTGTGTGTGTGCGTGCGTGCGTGCGTGCGTGCGTGCGTGCGTGCGTGCGTGCGTGTGTGTGTTTGTGTGTGTGTCTGTGTATGTGTGTGTCCGTGCATCCGTGTCTTGTGCGTGTTGTGTGCATGTACTGTGATGTGGTGTGTGGCATTGAGTGTGTTCAGTGCATGCGTGTGTGTGGTTTGTTAGGGAAGAAGGGGAATGTTGTGTGTGCATAGCATAGTGTGTGGAATGGTTACACGTATGTACACGTATGTGTTTGTATCGGGGCACCAGTCTGAGAGATCTGTGAACGGTTCCTAACTGCAGTATTCCTAGCTCGACTCTTGTCAGAGCTGGTAACATAACCGTCGAACATACTTCACCACATACCGTTTCGCTAAAGACTCCCTTGAGTTTATGGGTGAAATCCAGTTTCCCCTCATATCTATCAGCAGGCTCCCTGACCACAGGTTCCTGCTGGGAGTGTTCTGGTCCTGGGCCAGTGAGCGGTTTATTGTTTGGAAAAGCGGGACCAATATAATGGCCATCAAAGTCAGAAGAGATGAAACCAAAGAGCGCGAGAAGACAAACGTTGAATCGCTTTCACATTGGTACTCTGACTCAAACAGTCGCCTTTTTAACTGCTTTGTTGTTAAGGAGTTTGCAAAGGAAAATAACCACATTTATTGGCAACCACATTTTGTGAGGCTTTGTTGGAAAAACAAAGTCATGCAGTTGTCCTTAAACTACTTCAAATAATCAAGTAATCAAGTAATAAAAAACATAAAATTAATAAGATATTACGTCAAACTTTCAACGTGTTCCAAATTCCTTTATTTTGTTGCGGTTTCCGAAACAATACCGATAGCGCCTAGACGACTGAATGTAGCTCAGAGCAAAACATCCTAGCAGTTCGTAATCCAAACATAAACACTTCTCTTGGCAAACAATACAGCCCGCTAATCCGCTAGAGTAGAAAAGACACGCATCGGTCCCCTCAACACAGAGCTAATTATCATCACGCCACCACGCCCAGGGAGTCGCCACAACAGGTTTGGATCACCGTGGCGCTAACGACGCTAACAAAATCTACGGCGGCGCGACGGCTAGCCTCTGGACGGCGGGGAATGTGTTTGCCGTGTTTACGGCTGACCTGTGGCACAACACCGCCACTTGTTACTGCCACACAGGGTCCACAGGGTCACGTATTCAATGTTTCGATATTGGTTACACAGGAGCCGCGGCCTGCTACGTCTTTGTTGACTAGTAGGCGAGTCTTGAAGTGAACGTGGCTAGGCGCTAATGGCGGACCATGATGAGGGATGGGGTGAAGGGGCGCTGAGGGCAGGGGGGGTGGGGACGTGTCCCCGGGGAGATGGTGTGCCGTCCTGGGGCTCGCTGAGAGTTAGGGCCTGGGCGTAACAAAGACTGTGGATTGGTTCCTATGTTCGAGCGACGCTTTTTGATTTAAGTCTGGGATCTGGACAAATGCTATCGTTAAAGGGTATCTGTTGTACATACATGGGAGTAAAAAACGATTTTTAGGAAATAGTAGAAAGATATCAGAAATGCAAACTGAAGAACTACATGGGCTATACTGTTTGTGCCGTCAAAAAAATATTTTTATGACGCCAACCTAAAAGTGTTATTTGTTTTGCCCAAACCTAACATCTGCCTCAGCCTTTGGGTGGTTTTATAGAATTAATGCTATGACATTGTTTCAGAAAAGTAATACTAATTCCAGTGTGCACCTTGTGACCAATTGTGTGTAATTGCATCCAATCCAAGGGTATCCTTGTAGCAGCCAAATACCGCATCAACCATTCACCTTCTAGCCTCTTTCCCAAACCTCTCGCCCAATAGAAATCGCCCCCCTAAGACACCAAGGAACTAATCCGCCTCCAAGATCTGCTAATGTGTGGCCAATAATCCCAACTATTGCTGGGAGATTACTTTGGTGTTGAGATTGCATTGGGATGCAGAGTTTATGGTGTTTGCTTAGCGGTGAGAGTGTGGTTCTGGGTTTTATTGGACGGCTACAGGGCAGATGAAAGGTTTCCCTCTGCTGGTCTTAAATAAACACCAGACACCGCCAACAGACCCTCCTAGCGCTAGAGCCCAGCTTCATAGAAACACACACACCTTTCATTATACACATATTCACTAGAACACACATATAGAGGGAAAACGCCGAGAAATGTTGCCTGTGTGGTG
>OLKM01006813.1:0-7500 GCA_900291075.1 Melanogrammus aeglefinus
TCTCATCGCTCTCTCTTTCTCTCTCTCTCTCCCAGTGGCTCCTCTCTCTCAATCGACATGTGAAGGGGGTAGGGTGATCAGGTGGGTGTAAAAAGGGCAGTTGACTTACACTTTTGGAGTTGGAACAACATGAGGAATTGCGGATTCAAAAAGCGCTCATACTTATAGATGTAGATCTATGTCGGGGCACGAGAGCAAGAGAGAGAGACGATAAACAAGAGAAGGGAGGAGAGAGTTCGGGGGCAGGCGGGGGCTCTTGCGTCGTCCTTATGGCAACGTTAAAGCTCAGCCTAAGCACCACCCCCACCACTGCTGAGGGGTTTAATCGTTAGTAGCTTTCGGCCTCGGAGCATGATGTCACAATCAGCCCTCCCCCCCCCCCCCCACCCACCTGTGCCAACATTTCTTCTCCCCCGTCACCTCCCCACTATTATCAGCATCCCAGTAATAAGAGGCAGAGGCCGTGCGTGCCATAAAACATACCAGTGATAGCAGTCACATTATTGTTGTGAAAATATGGCAACAACTTGTTGCGTATGTATGTAGGCTATTGCCAATGCTTCATTAAAAAAAGGTTTTTTTTCTAGTGAAGGAAAACGTTTACAGGAAAACATAACTCCAGTGTGCAAGTGAAATATAATGATATTGAAAATTACCTTTTTGTGATAAAACCACCTTCCCTTCCTTGTCTTGTTGTTCTCGAGCCTGGAGACATCTCAGTGGTCTGGCCGGGGCCTGAAGAGATGGCCTGTCCATTCCGTTGCCTCGGCTGGGGGCAAAATTGGATCAAGGGGAAATGCAAACGAGCTTATCAAACAAACACTTCCAGCCAGCGCTCTTCGCAAAAAAAGCATATGTCAACCATCATTTATTAGATGTGGCCGGGGGGGACTAAATTATGTATGGAACCACAAAACGAGAGAGAAAAAATGATTAATAAAATAGATCTCTCACAGCAGGGGGGATGGAAATAATATTTTGATATTGAATATGAATATGATATTGAAGGCCCTTTAAGGAACGGATATTTGTTAACATTAACTGGTGCGTCATTTGTAATACTTCCAAGTCAATATAATTAATCATA
Source organism: Melanogrammus aeglefinus (assembly GCA_900291075.1). Lineage (NCBI taxonomy): Eukaryota > Metazoa > Chordata > Actinopteri > Gadiformes > Gadidae > Melanogrammus > Melanogrammus aeglefinus. Next base: position 1,088 of record OLKM01006813.1, read on the forward strand.
TGGGGCGTTTTAAGTGACAGATACAGTTAAGTGAATTTTATGTTTCCTCTGTTTACGATGGGGTGGGGGAGAGGGATGGAAAATATCCATCAGCACCATGATGGAGGTACTGACTGATTCATTGAATTAATAAACATAACAATAATCACATCCTCTCCATTTGATTTTTTTGGGGGGGGGGGAAATATTTGAGAAATAGCTAAACGTCTGAGCATTTCACTCAGTCCGGCCACATGCACTAAGTAGCTTTAATATTGCAAGATGAGCAATCTCTCAGCCAAAAGGCTCTTCGGAGATGCAGTGTAATTGACTCCACTTCTAACAGTATGGAACAAATCCCACTAGCGGAGGGACTTGACAAATTGCATTAAAAACACTCAATTGGGCCAGGATTGGATAGAAGCTCATGTACCTCTTTATCCTATTAAACATGAAACAGTTTAATCTCCCAAACTTGCTGACACAGCACCAGAGGAACTTAAGCATAGCAGGCATGGCATGTATTTTCAGTTCTTCGAGCAGAAGGAACATCAAAGGTAAAAGAACATCTTCGCAAAAAAAAACTATACATATTTGTTATTATTCTGACCGTTTTTTTTTTTCTTCTAAAGACACGGCATTATGTTTATCAATCCCAGCACTTTTTCAAAAGGGGGGGGGAGATGTTAACATTGAGTGTTTTCCCATTCTTCCCTTCATCTCCTTCTTGAAGCGCACATTAAAGAGAGCTAGAACTATACGCTGAGATCCAAACTGCCAAATCATCCAAGTGGCCTTCTTCAATGGCTTACCCCATTTGAGCATGTTTCCGCTTCCTTTCATGACATGTAAACAGGGTGTTTGACATGGGTCTAGTCAAATGTCGTAAGTGTAATGCTGGGGTTGAAAAAAAGGAAATGAGGAGGGGCTAGGGCTATGGGGAGAGGGGGGGGGTGGTGGGGGGTGGGGTGGGGATTCCTGTGCAACACCAAAACCTGTCAACACATAGTGGCTTCTTTAAATCTGTTCCCCCATTCCAGGCAATTCTGGTGGGAGCCAGGCCTGTAGGAGTCTAATCCTGTTTTCATTCCCCCCCCAACCCCCCACCTTCCTTTTAGAACACACACACACACACACACACACACACCACACACACACACACACACACACACACACACACACACACACACACACACACACACACACACACACACACACACACACACGCACACACACACACACACACACACATTACACATAAACACAAGTGTTTCAAAGGAATACCCACACACACGCATGTTTGCATGTACGCATGCATGTCACATATACAGACACACACACACACACACACACACACACACACACACACACACACACAGCACACACACACACACACACACACACAACACACACACACACACACACACACACACACACACACACACACACACACACACACACACACACACACACACACACCTTCATCTTCATCTGAGTACCACTTTCAAATCCACTCTGCCGGAGCCTTTGTGAGATTTTCCAGTTGGATCTTGCTGTTTGAAATGTGTGATTCAGTTGGTGCATGTGTTTTTTCTTGTTGTGACGTTTTATTCAGATTGTTTTTTACACCAATGTAGTAACCATCACCGTTCCGGTTTTGTGTGTGTGTCAAGTGTGTGTGATTAAGTATTTTAAGTCCCAGCATTTCCCCGGCGTCATCATCGTTTTTTATGATCATCCAGGTTTCAAATGTCAACAAAGGTGGTTAGGCAAGCTGATTTATTCAGACAGGTAAGTGGTTGATTAAAGACACGAGGGTCTCTGGCGTGTATTCCTCTTAATTTCAGCACTCAATGATGACGCTTAAAAAAACAACAAAACATATTCAGTAGCACAGAAAGCTACAACAAAAACCTTCAGACTAAGCTATGCCAGGCAAAGATTATCACCGAATATCAGGTTCCAGACAAATGGAATGCTTCAGAGCAAGGGTGTTGTAATGATGGTGATGTGAGGTCCTATATTTATATTCATTGTTTTACGGGTGTGTACTTACACACAATACAAGTTTCTGAGAAAAAGTAGAAAAATCCCATGATGCAGCAGAATAATTCTAATACCATCAACACTTTTACATTGTGCTTTATATTATTATACCACTGCGATATCTGAGCTGCTGAGAAACACCTAATAACACTAAACCGGCTTTCCCAACTTTTAAATGTCAGGATATATTGCATTACAGGCAAATGCTTTTTCAGCATCAACTGTGGACCAAACTTAAATGTGTCGAATTGAATATATAAATGAGAGAACATTATGAATGGATGAAGGCAATCATGAAACCATGGATATGAATGAAGTTATAACGTTATGGGTAACTATATCTCGAAACCTTTCAGAGTGCGGAACAATGTACACTTACCTTTGGATCTGTGTACAGCCCAAAGCATACACCAAGAAAAACAAACTTTCAGAAACCACCAAATAGATTCCTAGCAGCGATTTATGCTAAACATTTAATAACACTCCAGATTTTTTGATCCGCTCTACAAATAAATGCCGGTTTCTCCACTCAAATACGATTTCCAAAGAGCACATAATATGAAAGCCACATTCTGCCGATTCATATTCTTTAATCACACATTAACATTCAAAAACAATGCACGTGGTCACATTTGAAATGTCACATAATAACAAATAACAAGTGCGGTATCTTTCTTCCCCTGAATTTTTGTGGCTTATTTTGACATGCCATCTACAGTATATCAAAAGCATCAGGTCCTGCATAAAGATGTGAGCTTTTGATCATGTGTAAACTAATGTTTGTCAGAAGATGTCTGTATACAGCTACCTTATTATGTGAGAATAGCATTATAGGAAGCCACTACTCATAATAATCCCTGCATCTCGTGATGCTAATGTTCTTCAGACATGTCTCTTGATAACTCCATAAGGAAAGGTTAGTGGCAGCAAACATGGTGTAGATTCACATTATAAATAGCTAATGAAATGTATTCCTCTTTTATTGATCTGTTAAATCCATCCGAAGGCGGATTGGTTTGGACGGACTCTACTTCAGGGCAGTTGAGCGCTCTCATTGGGCGGTTTGTTTGTGGTCAGCTCTGCCACCTGGAACAGCAATAACAGCACAGGTGGGCCTCCTTGTAGGTTTACCATTCACATAAAATTGGCTAATTAACAAAGCTGCCCAGTTCTATGGTTTGGATGTTTGAAAGTAGCTTAAAAACAGTGTTTTAAAACTAAATGTATGCTAGTCTGCATGAATCACAAACAGTACATTATGCTGGTGTCTAATTAATATGAGGTTCAGTGTGCAGAATTTAGTGGTATCTGGAGGAACAGACTTGGCAGAGATTGAATGTAAAATTGATAACTATGTTTGTGTTTGAGTATAATTATAAGTATGCGAAAATAAGAACTGTTGTGTTTTTGTCAGAACTGAAGGATCCCTTTGTAGCTACATAGGGTACTGGAGCCCGCCATGTGGCACGGACATGTTTCTACAGTAGCCCAGAATGGACAAACATGTCTTTTACCATAATTGCTATCTTAACTGAAAGCTAAAGACCTAAAGGGCTTAATAACTAAATACAAATAACAAATCTATCAACATAGGAGAACCCACTGCTGCCTCTACAAGCTAAAATATGTTAAATCCACAGACTACTTAAACTTAAATCCAAGCCATAGTTAGGGTTCACTTGTTGGACACAGTTTGGTTATACTAGTGTGGAAGTGCTGTATATTAAGACTCTGGATCATATCTATCTTGAGCTGTCTTGAGGAAGTAAACCCAGAGGTGGTTTATTGCTAGCACCACTGGATCTCGTAAAGGCTCCATCAATCGTTACTAAAATATATACTCAAATGCTAATAACATAGGCCCAAAGTATCTTTCAGGGGGTTAACCTGCTTCATAAAGTTGCTCTATTAGGGCTGTAACTAAGGATTATTTCCTTGGTCAATAAACATATTGATTATTTTTTAAATTAATCAGTTAGTCTACAAAATGCCAGTAATAATAGCAAATACGTCCAATGTGTCTTAAGCATGCTCGCTTTATCTGACAAGCAGTTAAGATAAAAATAAACTGTTCATTTTACTATGATCCGTCACTCAAATATTGGAATTGGAACGGCACCATGAACATTAAGCCGCAGATGATTACTATTTCTACTCGATCAATGATTTTAACAATTGATAGCTTATAATATTTTTGAAATGTTCTTTAGATTGACTAATCTATTCAACACATTTATTCAACCCGATACTCTTTAGTACTCTCTCTATTTGGAATTACTGTAGTTACTCCAAGTTGGATTGATGTGATTAGTTTGTTCTCAGGCAGCCTCACTCTAAGTCGCTTTGGACAAAATAGGAAACAGCTGTTACGTGACTTAATGTAAATGTTGTGTGCGATTAGCTGAAAATCGACTCAAGGTAGTCTATAGGAAGGAAGTAAACATGTGGCCTATTAGAGGGTGTGAATAGAGGGGGGTGGGGGGGAGGGTCTGTAGGGTGAGCACCTCCCCTCCACAGATGGTCGGCTGTCCTACAGAAGGAGACGTCCCCAGATTCGGCGGTAGGAGCCATGTCCCCCTCTGGGACCCCTCCCGTCATTAGGTTCTCAGAGCTGATCCACCCTTTGCTCGCTGTACATTCTGCTCCCAGGTCCTCTTCATCGGCCTACGTTCAGCCAGGCAACCCTGAAGGCGTTGATCAGTGATCAGTGCCTTCAGCTGGTTATGGTTATTGGGATAGGGTTTGGGTGTTTGGGTTCTGTGGGGAATACCAACATCTAGGGGAATATGCATTTTCTGGACCAGAGAACACAATAATCTGATCAAAATACAATAACTCTGGGTTCTAGGTTAACTTCCACGACTGAACAGCAAGAATTTCACAAATTTATTTTTTAATGTTTTGTCAAACATTACATTTGTGTTGCAAATTAATTTTTACACAGAAAAAATATACTATTATATTCGTATATGTATATATGTATTATATATATATATTATATCATTTTATATTATATTGTTTCAGAGTGAGTAGACTGCATTTCTTTTATAAATATCCCTTATTGACTTAAGGAAAAATATTAGAGCAAGGCGATTGGGTTCCCCCCTGACATTTGGAGGTTAATTTGCAAAGGTTTCACGGTCATTTATTGATGGCTAAGTTAAGAAATGAGCATTAACCACGCTTTTTATTGATATAAATGATTAACAAACCGTCACATCGGTGGAAACAACGAGGCCAGAAGCAGTTAGACGTGGAAGCGTGGACAAAAAAAAAAAACACCCTGCAAGCCTTAATGTGACTGCCTCCACAAATATACTTTAAAATACATGACATTTCCTGTAGAATGAAATTCATTATGCCCGATTTTCCATTAAAAGCAGATTATGTCAGGTGAGCTTTGTGTGGGCGATATGTCGTAGTAAATAGCGGGTGTCTGTTGTTTTTAAGGATGAAGGGGGGCTTTCCACCTGGACAGTCTTGGTCTTGCATGACCAATTTTGATCCAGATGGACCCGGGCAACTTAAGAGGAGATAGATGAGTAAAGTGGAAGGGAATGATTCTTCTGGGCACCGGCGCTCGGCAATTGGCAATTTCGCTTCAGTTCTGTGTGACCGATTCGCCACTGATCACTGTTAAAACTCTCTTTGTCTGTAGCACATCCGCGCTCTACCTCTCTCCGTAGAAGGTACTGAGCAACCCACTTAGCTTCATTTGGTTCAATTATGGAAGAGCTCGCGCGAAATACACCGCTGTTTGAAAAAGGGGGCCTTTCGACAATTACCAGCTCGCCTATATCGTCTGTCGGTGAACTTTTATGAATTTATGTTAAAAGTGTTAACATTGCTGTCCGGAATGGAGGGACAATCATTGCCTTTTTTTTTTTTTTGGTGATTTATTTTTCGGGTCGACACGTTCCTTTCTGCCCGCAAATGATTTCCCCTCACACTTCCTCCTTATCTCGCTGCTGCCACTGTTGCCTTCAAACGTGTATCATTTGCATTCCCTCAGATTTGCGCGACGTGTCTCCAACTCTGAATGAAGGATACTTATGTTCACAAGGACTGCTAATGTGGAGTGATGGGTGGGCCTACAGTAGACTAAGAGCCATAGACACACAGCAGTCTGGGCTATAAATCTTTGCAGACACAACCGCACACACCACATGCACGTACACACAAAGATACACGCACACACACGTGCACATACGCTCAGTTACACACATGCATACACACACACAGAAAATAACATTTGGATACACTGCCACACACACACACACACCACATGCATACACACAACACAGAAAAATAACATTTGGAATTCACCTGCCACACACACACACACACACGCGCGTTGGCACTCCACGCACACAGAACACACACAGAAA
>OLKM01006814.1:0-13351 GCA_900291075.1 Melanogrammus aeglefinus
TCCTGTCTGTGAAACCGCAACGTCGGACAGCATGACCTTTGACAGCCAAAGCCTTACTTCTGAAGCCACTGGAGCAGAAGATGAACCCTGTTCAAGTCTGAACAAAAATGGCAGTATAGTTGTTGGTGAATGCCAAAAGAGAAGTGGAAGCAGAGTGTACGACAAGAGACATTACTGTTTGTATTGCTCTAAGTCTTATGCTAAGATGGCAAGGCATCTAGAAAATAAAAAACGACCAAGTCATTATTGATGTGGGGCAACACTTGTTAAACAAAGGAGGGACATCAGATAAGAATCAACAGTGTGTTCGGGAGAAGATGCGAGAAATGGGAAGGCTGATCTACAATGCCAGGAAAGTCACCAACCTAAAAAAAATGGAAGATCTGATAAATCCTAAAAATTACATGGAGACGATCAAAGCTGTCAAGAAGACATGTGGTTATGACAGTGAAACAAACATGTTTTTGATTCCATCACTAGCAACCAAACTTGGGAATGCTCTTGTTAAAATAAGCAAACTCTTAAAGGCTCAGGGTTTAATCTCAAACGACAAAGAGCTTGCAAAAAATGCTAGCGAGTTTCTAGATGTCCATGGTGAAAAGTGGAATGAGCTGATATCAGCAACAGCATTGAGGAACATCCGGGAAGCTAAGTGGAATGTGCCCACTCTCATGCCCTTTACTGAGGACGTCCAGAAAATGCACACGTACCTCAGTCGAGTCCAAGAGGGTTGTTTCAGTTCACTGTCTGAACATCCTTGTACACAAGCCTGGATGGAGCTGGCAAAGGTGTGTCTGACCCAGATCATTTTATTCAACCGTCGCAGGGAGGGAGAGGTGGCAAGCATGCCCTTAACTGCGTTTACATCACGAGACACCTCTGACCCGCATGATGATGTAGACTGGGCACTGTCTGAAGTGGAGAAGAAACTGTGCAGACACTTTTCACGGATTATAATCAGGGGAAAACGTGGTCGCCCTGTTCCTATTCTCCTGACTCCCAAAATGCTCACTTCACTAGAACTGCTTGTTGGGCAGAGGGAGGCTTGTGGCGTTCTAAAAGAAAATTGTTACCTCTTTGCAAGACCAGAATGTATGACACATTTTCGGGGTTCAGACTGCATCCGTGGCTTTGCCAAAATCTGCGGTGCTAAGTGTCCAAAGTCATTGACGTCGACAAGACTCAGAAAGCATGCCGCAACTCTTTCAACTGTGCTGAACATGACAAACACAGAAATGGACCAGTTGGCCAACTTTCTGGGGCATGATATAAGAATACACCGCGAATACTACAGACTACCTGAGAAGACCCTGCAACTCGCTAAGATTAGCAAACTCTTAATGGCACTTGAGCAAGGAAGATTAGCAGAATTTCATGGCAAGAACTTGGATGAAATTGGGATAGGTCCAGATGGTAGGTTTTTTCCTATTTTTTATTTTTTGTGTTTTGATATCAATGATTGATAACTGGTATGAATGATAACTTGTATGAATTCCACAGAAAAGGTTTTTGAAAGTGAAGATGAAAGCCCACAGGAGGCACACTGTTCATCTACTGCTGATGGTATGTAATGTCAGTTGTAAGTGTCATTTGGGGACATATGGAATAACTATTAAGGAATTTAAAGCTAAAATTATGCAAAGAATCTAACATAATCCATGGGATACTTCAATCAAACTTAAGTCCTTAAAAAAACACTTTACTGTATTGCCTGCTCAGGTAAAGTTGACCTCAAGAGTTGGTTGGCACTTGGTTATTTCTAACCATCAACAACTTTAATGATTGAATACACATGTTTTCACTAAATACAACAAACATCCCTGCAAAAAAGGACATAAATTGGGTTTTGTCTTCAAGCTATAGTACATGTAAAGTATGTGTCTTACTGGTAATGTTGAATTTTGATTATTTTCCATAACCATCAGCAGAAGAGACTCTTCCTCACATCGAGAGCCCTGAAATTCCATCAACCAAGAAGCGAAGACCACGGCCGTTGGTTGAAATGCCGGAAGAAGTCGGCGCTATGAGGCCTTCCTCACAAGGTGAACTCTTTACACATGTCTTTTGTACGTCAGTAAAGATTGTCTGTTCCTCTTTGGAAATTGATTTTATTCAGTTTACCAATTTAAAGTTGTATCAGTTATAACAGCCCTATCAGAATATACAAAGGTTGGGGGATGAATTGTCATTAGTTTATTTTCAATGCATATGCCTATAACTTTCAATTGGCTCACGTGGCATACTTAATCAAACATGCATCCTTAAAGAAACGTAACTGAATGGCCTGGTCAGGTAAAGTTTACCTCAATATTTGGTTGGTACTTGGTTCTTTGTGATGGCCGTTTGTTTTGCACCGATTTTTCCCTCATCAACAACGTTAATGATTGAATGCACTTGTTTTCACTAATGACAAACATTCCTGCAAAAAGGTCATCATTTGGGTATTGTCAGCATTCTATAGAACATGTAAAGTATGTGTCTTTCTGGTGATGTTGAATTTGGATTATTTTCCATAAAACCATCAGCAGAAACTCTTCCTCACATCGAGAGCCCTGAAATGCCACCACCCAAGAAACGCAGACAACGGCCTTTGGTGGAAATGCCGGAAGAAGTCGGCGCTATGAGGCCTTCCTCCCAAGGTGAACTCTTTACACATGTCTACATTTTTTATGAAACCTATCTATTTTTGCTCAATGTCAACTCTAGCAGCCGTGCAACAAACTCCTGCAAACACAGGATCAAAAGAGAACATGAATTACAAATTCACATTTTCCTGAATGTATGAAAAGTGAGCCCAGACAGTGATCATATTGCACAATTTATTTGTTTTCCTTTTAGCTGTTCCTTTTCCCCAGTGTTGATTTCAGTTAAGTTCAAGTGGCAGAATGCACAAATCAATGTTTGACTGAAAGTGTTTTATCCATAAGTAGATTGCACATAAGTTTACTTTCTGCTTTACTGTAGATACTGGCTTATTCTGTATACCAAATTCCAGCACACATTCCTAACCCTTTGAATTACAATTTTCTCTGCCCACTTTAAGGTAAAGCTGCAAAGAAGAAAAAACCCTGGCAGCCGACAGAGGTCCAGGCAGTCGAGAGGCACATGACTCGCTTCATCACCTCTTGCATTGTACCTGGGAAGAGTGATTGTGAGAAATGTTTAAGGGTTGAACCAGAAGCACTACAGAACCGGGATTGGCAGAACCTTAAATTCTACATTCATAACCGAATTAAGTCCTACAAAAAGAAGTGGCAATGAAAATAGTTTATACATTGCATGTATAATGTATAATATTATACATTATACATGTATAATAATTTTTAATTATTATACATGTATATATATCCACGTAATTTAAACATGAGTCTGAAAGAAGTTTAATTATTATAGATTTAAATTTCAGGTAGTCGTTCAGTACTATCATTTTGCTCAATAAGGCCAAAAAGGGCATAATTTTAAAAGAATATGGTGACGTTTCTACCTTGATTCTGTATTTCTAGATGCTTTGTATCCAACAAATCTTGTTGAAGGGCCAATAAAAGCCCAAAAATGAGTGAGACCTCAATAAAAGTTTACTTTTGCAATTTAAATGTGTAATTCATGTCTTGGAATTCAAGAGGTAGTTAGTCTTAGCATTGTTGCATAGTTTAAGGAGATTGACTGAAACTGTAGTTGGGTGATTATTGTTGATATTCTAAGCCGGAAATGACATACTTGTGACTGAAAATTGAAAAAGTAGAAAGCTTTGACTTGAAACTATCCAGCTTCTATCTTTCAATCCTTCGTACTAGGTGAATAAATACCCGTTTACTACATCCTTAAATGTTAATTTAATTCTCACTCATATTCCTAGCAATCTTAATCTGCAATGTTGATTGATTTTTATCAATCATTAATGTACTACTGTCTTAATACTACTTGGTTTTAGATTTACAAATGCAGTAATATGGATAGAGGTGTAATTTTACATTTCAATGTAATGTATACTTGTTGCAAGGTCCCCACTAATCGCATAGGAATTTGTGTGAATTATGCAAAATGTATGTAAATGAAGTCCTCATCAGCCATGTTTACTGGTTTTTTAAAAGTCCCCATAAAGCATGGTCAAATCACTACTTCATAATTTCAACAATTTGAAGTTGTGTATAAGCTTACACAGCAATTGTGAGTATACCAGATTTTTTTCATACCTGTAGAACCTTTAGAAAGGGTGGTCCCCGCAAGTGATGCTCAGAACGTTGGTCCCCATCCAACATGAAAACCAGTATGTGTGTGTGTGTGTGTGTGTGTGTGTGTGTGTGTGTGTGTGTGTGTGTGTGTGTGTGTGTGTGTGTGTGTGTGTGTGTGTGTGTGTGATCACACCAGTGGGTGCCTAAATTATCAGTTAATTTAATAACAGACATTGCTATTGTGTTTGTGAGAGAGTGATCGCACTTGTGTGTGTCTAAATGATCAGTTAATTGAATAACAACAGACATTGCTGTTTTGATGTGTGTGTATGTGTGTTTCTGTCTAAATGATCAGTTAATTTAATAACAACACAGACATTGCTATTGTGTTTGTGAGAGAGTGATCGCACCTGTGTGTCTAAATGATCGGTTAATTGAATAACAACAGACATTGCTATTTTGGTGTGTGTGTGTGTGTGTCTAAATGATCAGTTCATTTAATAACACAGACATTGCTATTGTGTGTGTGTGATCACACCTTGCTTTTGCTATTGCTATTTTGATTGCTGTTTTAATCAGTTGATTATAACGCTTTATATGTGTATGTGTGCGCGCAATGGTATAGTTGATGATCACTAATGAACTTGTAAACATAAAGATTTATATAAGACAAAGTGTGAAGTATTGTCAGTATTCTTCCTCTGAAAGCATAGATGCATCATTTAGTTGTAAAAAATCCGCTACTGGCCCCATTATTTTGTGGATTGGAAAAAAACGATAGACGCAATCGGCGTGGCTGGTTTCTCAGCTGAGAGGCTTTGAGTAGCAGGGAGATGGTTGAAGTCTTGGTTTTGCACTTGTCCAACAAGCAGCGCCAGTTTAACCTCAAATGCTTAGACGTGGGAATACATGTCATAGATACATTTTCCCTCGTCTTGGAGCTGTAAATTGATGCCGTTTAAAATTTCTGTCACATCTGTTAAAAAGGCAAGGTCCCGTTTCCATTCTGTGTCGATCAGCTCTGGACCGGCATTAAGTTAGTTTAATATTCAACATTCATTTAACCTTCAAAATACAAACCTATTATGCACTTCAACCATTTGAATGAATGATGTCAAACCAACTGTGTAACATGCAGATTAATGTCCCCCATGTGCCACAAGGCTTATTTTTCAAATATATCATTTCGGCAATTTTTCACAAATTAAAATTAATAAATAAACGTATTATGCTCCTTGACCTTTTGACCTCAATAAATCAAACCAACTGTATAACACAGATAATAATAACCCCCATGTGCCACAAGGCTTATTTTTCAAATATTTAATTTCGGCAATTTTTCACAAATAAAATTAATAAATAAACGTATTATGCTCCTTGACCTTTTGACCTCAAGATGTCAAACAAACTGTATAATACAGACAATAAAAAAAACCATGTGCCACAAGGCTTGTTTTTCAAATGTATCTTTTCGGCAATTTTTCACAAATAAAATTAATAAATAAACGTATTATGCTCCTTGACCTTTTGACCTCAAGTTGTCAAACCAACTGCAACATACAGATTAATGTGCCACAAGTGCTTATTTTTCCAAATAACCAAAAATAAAAAAATTAAAAAATAAATACGTATTTTCATTAATTTTCTTACATTACATACATTTTAATTCCACAGATTTTGTAAAATTGATAATGTGAAATTGTGAATTTTCTTGGAGTGTGGATGGCACCTTTCACAACACGTCTCTCTTTGTTAATTTACTTGCTGATACGTGACTGTCAGACTCATTATGTCTCTGACTTTTCATCTGTGTCCTGCTACACAACAAATCGATGGGTGCATCAGAATTGTCATTTTTAAGTGACAGTTGAATTGTTAACAGTCTCTGCAGCCACCTCCTTTTGGCTCATATGAAGGTAAGATTGAAATATTGTTACGTCTTACAGAGTTTGTTTGGTGGTTCGCTGATGTTGCATGGTGTAGGCCTACTAGCGAGCTAAGCAATATGCTAACATTAGATTGACTCATTCAATTTCTAATGTAGTGAAATAAATGTCCCTGCTGCTTGTCGAACTTCACAAAGTAACGTTATGCACTGTTTCAAAGTAACGTTATGCACTGTTTCAAAGTAACGTTATGCACAATTTAGTGCTTGCAATTTCACTTTGAAATTGCACTTTAAAATAAACATTTACGTTTTTATAGCCCATACTTTATGACTACATCATTGAAACTCCTTGAATAAATTCGATTTATACACTCTTTTTTGGGAGGGGGGGACGCCAGTGATGTGTCTGCATACCCCTCAGAAAGTAGGTAGTTGCAACTTGCACGCGTGTGTGTGGTCAGTGTCGTTAGCAACAGATCTGTGTTTCATTCCAGACTTCCAGCTGTTATTAGTCGTATCGTTCATGCTTAACTTGCGTAGTTTGGATGATATAGATGTTTTGTTGACTTTGATTTGGACCAGGTCTTATGTTTTATTTATGTTTTTGTTATAATGCACACTGTTTTTCGACTTCATGCCTGTCTTCCAACTCGTGCTGCGTGCGTGTTGCAGAAAATGTGCAACAGCGCCCTCTGGGGTCACACTTTTCGGTGGGTGGCAGAATTCAGTGTAACACCGGCGTGATGTCAGACTTAACAGCAGATAAGGACTTTATCATAGTAATCATAATATGGCAGTTTAAAATCCAAAAAAATAGTGAGTAGCCTAATAATAGTCAGGTTCATTATGTTTGGATTTGAACATCTGTTGGCTTTTTGTGGAAAGTATGAAAACTATACATTTTTGGAAACCTCATAGTATAAGCAATCACAAAAACAATGTTTCCATTTGCCTCAAGTCCTATATGTCCTCCATCTTGGATTTTACAAAATGGCTGCCGTGAAAAGGGTTTTCGTCGATATCTCAGCTTCTAAATAACCTAGAGCTTTTATTTTGACAGCTAAACTACCATTTTCAGGGCCAATGAATCCAATAGTAACTATAAATAAATAAATAAGCTAGAATCAACCTAAAACTTATTTGACTGAAATTTCTAGTTTTAATTGAATGTTTTACAAGTGATCAATTATGAACGTTCCACTAAGTTAATGTCCATTACAGTTTTTTTCAATTGCTTGTACAGATTTTGCAAATCTTGGCTCATTGTGTCAAAACTCAACACACAAGCAAATAAGACACAACACTGAGAAATATACCATTCACATCAATGTCAAATTGAAACTCTTTTAACAAAATCTAACAATCCCTTGTCAAAATGTCACTCTGATGCCAAAATGATACACACTTGTATCATATGAATACACTTTCAGATTAGCAGCAACACACTAGTCTACTCTATATTAAACACTGCAGTCTTCCATATTCACTGTTTCAGTTCCACAGAAGGCACGTTTTCACAACAGCCAAAAAAATCAAAATACTAAATACTGTACATTGCAGTACGGTACTTTACAGTGCAGTAAATTCAGTTTAATCAAAAATAAACCAAAAATACACAACTGTACTGTAAACTAGGGATGTGAAAAAGTCAAATTTTTCATGGTCGAATAATCAGTAGGTGGTATGAACGAATAATCGAATATTCGATTGTTGGGGGGGGGGGTTGCGAAATAACGACGGTGGACCTGTTCGCATTGGGTGCTCCGATGCGAAATAACAACGGTGAACCTGTTCGTTATTAATTTATATATTTTGAAAATTGTAATGTAATAGTTATCAACCTTACTTGGTGCCCTACGCGACGTGCGTGTGCGGGACTTCGACATTGTTAGCCTCACAACAGAATGGCCTACACTCTGTAAACATAATTACACAATGCGCTGTTGAATGACGTCAGACGCTCTCCCCGTTCCACACTCTCCACACTCTTCCACACTTAATAATAATAAAAAAAACTAATAGCAGGGCTGCCAACTTTTGGGTTTTCGCTGGCGTGAGATTCTGTAGAATCTTGTAATGCATTACGTGTATAGCAGGGTCCGCGGGACGGACGGACGCGGACGCGTGTTTTTTTTTGTGTTTTTTTTGAAAAAATGTTAACGGTCCAAATGTTAAAAATCGGTTTTGACCCTCGGGAACGAATAATCGAATAATCGAATATTCTGACACATCCCTACTGTAAACACAGAAAAACACGGCAATTGTGCGTGAGGTGGCTTATGGTTCCTCGCCTTGTGTGCCGAATCCATCCATGGATTGACCTTACCTCAATGTCTCCGTAGACCTGTTCCATTGCCTGCAGAAGAGGCATGTGGTTGGCGGTCATATACAAGCCATCTTCAAGATAAAAAAAAGAAATTCTATAGGGTGTAGAAATGGCGAGTATATGACTTCAATTAATTCATGGTTGGTGTACCAGTTCCGGACCAAAACAGCCCGATGGAAACAAACATTATCCCAGACAACAGCAAACCAGGGCTGCTCTGATCTGTCCTGTTCAGTTGCATCATGAAGTGCATCTAGAAATGGGATGATATGTTGGGTATTGTAGGGACCTATTTTTGCATGATGGTGCAGTTATCCTCAAAGGCTTATGGAGGTAAAAATTTAATAATTGCCCCGGGACGTGCACAATTGCCCTTTGGCCTTTTTGTAGCTGGCTGATAGGTGTTCAGTTTTGTGAGGAAGTGTTTACAGGTGTGTGTTTAAGTATTTTCAATTAACCAATGTGTTTTGTATTTTGAATAGATGTGTTTTCCAAATGGTCAAATGATATTTCATTTTTGAATTAAGTGTCTTATGTATAAAATAGTGTGTAGTGTGCAGGAGCAATTGTGTTGCAGAAAGGAGCAAGTGTGTTGCACAATTGCAACTAAAGTACAAAGCAGCGCTTTTGTTTAAGGTATGTTTACATGTGTTTAAGGTATAGTAACAAAAACTTCAAGTTGTGCTACTTTGGTCTAAGCATGTGTCTATAGTGTTCAAGCAATTGGCAAAAACTGTAAGAACCAACATGCTCCTCATGACAAAAATGTGTTGTGTAATGTTTAAGGCAATCAAGGAGTCTTTACATATCATCGTCATCATCAGTTTCATACTTGTTCTGTGTGTCCTTATCCTTCTGACATGCACTGCCGCACTAACAAAGATCGATGCAGGATAAGTTATTTTTTCTGCAAGAACATCTGGCAGAAGAACAGTCTCTTTTGCAAAACCATCTCAATGATGGCCTTCGGAGCTGGAAGGGCATCTGTCATGGTTGGTTTCAGCTGGCTATCGTACTCCTTGTGGTAGCAATTCTGCAGGGGATCCATCTGAGTATCTTGCAGAGCAATACTGGCCTGTCCCCACACTCTGGCTCCAAGGGTAGGAGGTAGCTTATCACTTTCTGCCATATGCTTGCAGAAGAGATGCCATCATAGTTCGGAGATGGTCTTGATGTAGATGCATTTGGGGGAGTAGGCTGCACAGACGCTTTACCTATACGTGAAAACCTTCCAGTGTTGTCAGCGCCAGTGAACGCATGGAAGGCTGGCAAAGCCGTTGTTCTTTCTGACCCTATTGCTCTCCATATTGGCTGTATCCCCATAACCCCAGAGGCCATGGAAATGGACGTGTTCTTCTGCATGAGGTCATAGTTTGCTATGACCAACACTAGGTCATCTGTGTCTGGGGAGAAGAAAACCATCTTTGCATCCGGTGGGTTTCGCTGTGTTTCCAGCACAGCCTGGTAGATCAACAGTGTGTCTGCTTCTTCATGATTGTTGTCCTGGAACACCAAGTCTTTGTTGCTCCTGGTATGCCCTGAAGAAGAGTTGATGACCAATTTTTTTATTGTACTCTAGAGTCTTTGCAGCAAGATAGTTGGTCAGGTCAGCCTTCGTCTTGTCATGTGAAAGGAACCTGCTCATTGGGATGTGTTTTATGTTTGTGTCAACTAGGACCTGATACTGGATTGGTGCTCTTCCTTGCTTTCTTTTATCCCTGGTAGTACTCTTCAGAGAATCATCCCTGTATGTGTCAAACACATGGATGATTTCATCATGATCTCGTGTGATGGACATCAGCCTGTAGTTGAAGCATTCACTGAGATGTTTTGACTGTCATTATGGTTGCTGGTTTCTTGGCCATTTTCTGCAGAAGAACCATTGCATCTACCAGGGCTATCTTGCGACTTAGAGCATCTGGTGTGGTGTCCAGGGCCGGCGCTCGGCATAGGCGACCTAGGCGACTGCCTAGGACGCGCCCTCTGGTGGCGCCCTTAATTAGTCAATTAAAATATACGAAAACGAACGGAGAAGGGAGGGGGTGCGGGAGCAATTGCCAGGGCGCTCCGAAACCGTCACCGCAGTACGCAGGACAATGCGACAACCCCCCCACCCCATGTTTACGGCAAGATTTGATTGCCTTAAACATTAAACACATTTCTGTCATGAGGAGCATGTTGGCTCTTAATGGACATTAACTTAGTGGAACGTTCATGATTGATCACTTGTAAAACATTCAATAAAACTACAAATTTCAGTCAATTAAGTTTTAGGTTGAATCTAGCTTATTTATTTTGTTACCATTGGATTCCTTGTCCCTGAAAATGGTAGTTTAGCTCTCAAAATAAAAGCTCTAGGTTATTTAGAAGCTGAGACATTGACGAAAACCCTTTTCACGGCAGCCATTTTGTAAAATCCAAGATGGCGGGCATATAGGTATATCAGGGCAAATGGATAACATTATTTTTCTGGATTGCTTACACAATAGTTGTTCCAAAAATATATATAGTTTTTGATTACTTAGCCTCCACAAAAATCTCTGGCGACATTTACATAGTGAACCTGACTTATAATGATAGTACTGTAAAATAATGATTAATTATTACTTACTTTGGCAAAAGTACTAAATTATGAGTATTAGTTTACTTGTTTAATTTGTCAGTGTTGCTCTTCACTCTTGATGATAGTAACTTTATTTCCATTTTTCATTCCATTTTGGTGTACAGACATGCCCAAAAAAACGGAAAGGCCAGGGATCCTCCAGAGATAATCTCTGGTCAATAGCTGGAGGAGAGCAAATTGATTGGAGCATTTCCTTTCATTGGATATTTTAGCTCAAGACCAGTCATTCCAGTTCAGATGTGTGGTCAAAATTGGTCCCAAAAGATTTTTGGAAATGAAAGGAGAAAAAACAAGAAATGGCTCCACTGTCTATGGACATACAATCGCCGAGATATTAGGGGAAAGGTCAAGGCACCGTCATGTATTTCCAAAGGTCCAGAGTTACCCACAGATCAAGATTCTGCCGAAAGTCAGAGGGAAATGGTGGAAGAGCAAGCCAAAGAAGACTCTGACAGTCCAGTGTTCCCAAAAAGTGGCAGATCTGATGCTTCCATTAGAGATAAGAGTCTGCACCAAAAAGAAGATTGAGTGGTGTTAAAAGGAGCACAGCAAGACAAAAGCTGTTTTGTTGCAGTACAGAGATGACGATTCTGAAGAAGGTCAGAGGGAAATCGCTGAAGGGCAAGAGTCAGAAGACTCCGACAGTCCAGTGTCCCCTAAAATGGGCAGATCTGATGTTTTCCATTTGTGATCCAGATTCTGCACTGGTGAAAAAGATCAAAGAAGGCTTGAGTGTGTTAAAAAAGAGGCACAGCAAGAAAAAATCTGTTGTGTTGCAGTACACAGATGACGATTCTGAAGAAAATCAGAGGGAAATAGCAGAAGGGCAAGAGTCAGAAGACTCTGACCAGTCCAGTGTCCCCTAAAAGTGGCAGATCTGATGTTTTCCATTTGTGATCCAGATTTCTGCACTGGTGAAAAAGATTTAAAAAAAAGGCTTGAGTGGTGTTTAAAAAGAAGGGCACAGCAAGAAAAAATCTGTGTGTTGCAGTACACAGATGACGATTCTGAGAGAAGCAGAGGGAAATCGCAAGAAGGCAAGAGTCAGAAGACTCGGACAGTCAGTGTCCCCTAAAAGTGGCAGATCTGATGTTTTTATTAGTGACCCCGAGCCAGAGAAGGGTGAGGCCAGAGAAAGGCAAAAGTAAAAGGACATGTATATCTGAAAAGAATTAAAATAAAGAGTGATAGAGTGTTTAGAAAGGTGCCATCCACGGCCACAAGAAATTCAACAATTTCACTTACACAAAATCAGTGAGGAGCAACATCTCACCTCACAGTGGTGTCCACAAAATAAAAAAAACATGGACAAATGTAATTTACAGTCAAATTGAAAAGAAAAAAACCCTAGCTGTGTCCTGCATTTTACATACAGCATGTCCGTGGTTCCTGGCAGCAGGAAAAGAAATGCACCATATTTAACTTTGCATGCTGTTTGCAAATCTCTTCCACCTGTCAGGCCAAGGTTACATTATTAGAATGAGAAACAAGCCTAGTCGGGCATCAACCCACCATTAGAATGGCTGTTATTCGTCTTAAAAGAAATTAAACATTTGAAAAATGAGACACGGTTCAGGCCAGCAACCAATATTCGCAGGGGCAAAATCGCGAAATCTGTGTTCACAGGAGTGAGTGCAGAATACTACAGGAGACTGCGCACCACTCCAGTTTCAGAACTTGTGTCAGGCAACCTCACAGAAAGTCTCAATAAGAACATCTTGAGAGTAATCGCTGCAGAAGTGCAGAAAAGCAGAAAATTACACGACAATGTTCTCCTAGAAATGCAGCTTATGCAAGACATAATGAAGGAATGTGACAGCAGCTATTATATTATGCCAGGATATGTACATCATCTGCAGGTGGACCCCTTGGGGATACACTTGTACACAGAGACAGGCCTAAGCATCTTGGTGCACCACCTGAGGACGAAGAAGCCTGTCTCTTTGTACCTGGATGCCACAGGGGGGGTTGTGTCAAAGCCTCCTGAAGACAAGCGAAGAGTCCTTTATTATGCTATGGCCTTGCCAGGACAGGTAAAGATGCCCGCCCCTCCCAGTCACTGAGATGATCTTCCATGAGCACAGTGTACCTCCCTTGCTTTTGGCTGATGAGTTTCTTTTGAAATTGGTCTAAATATACTTCTCTCAGGGTGCATAAGGTAGAGACGGATTATAGTTGGGCACTAATTCAGGCTGTACTTTTAGCATTCAACAAGGAAAGCATACATGCATAACTGAAGAGAACATTTGACATTGTCCAGAGGCAACAGAAATGGGCCGATATAAAACCCTTCACAAATGCTTTCATCTGTGCTCTGCCCAATAATTTAAGGGCAGTGAATG
>OLKM01006815.1:0-13345 GCA_900291075.1 Melanogrammus aeglefinus
ATGAATTTCGGTCTACGCTATTGCAGCACACGTCTGGGGCAGCGTTATATGACCCATTTGGTTTCCATGACTTCCTAAAAGTCGATGTGGAGCTCACAGCGGCCCCGCCGTCCCAGTATCGCGGATCGCACTGACGCAGCAAGAACCAATACCCTAGCGCACAACACAACACCACACCATCAACACACGCCAAGCACGCCAACGCACGCACACACAACACAACGACACATCACACCACACACACACAGAACACACACAGAACACACACACACACACACACACACACAACCACACACTACACACACCCACACACACAGCAGACACACACACACACAACAACACAGATGACACACACACGACACCACACAGCACACACACACACACACACACACACACACTACACACCACACACACAACACACACACAAGTACACACACACACAGCACACACACACACACACACCACAGACTGTACACCACACACACACAGCAACCAACACACACCACACACACACACACACACACACACACACACACACACACACACGTAACATGCCGAATACCGGCACGGCACACGACATGACAGGTCTCCTCCCCTTTGCCCAATTCTCACCATCAATCTCCCAGCGTGACAGGTTTAGAAAACAAGGATGTCATCTAAGCGCACTGTACACACACTTTCCACTAGATACACTATGCACAATTATGCCTGCACACACGCACACAACACATGCAACCACACGCAGTTCATACATGCATGCAACAACCACACACCAAAAACAGATGGCATGGGACATCACAAACACTCATGCAGTGCAAAACACGACACACCACACACACACCACACACGACAGCCACACACACACCACACACACAACACACAGCACACACACATAACTCACACACAACAACACACCACACAACACACCACACACACACACACACAACAACAGATTCGCTATACAGTCCTAAATGATAATTTACGCGAGTCTCCAGGGTGTGTAAGGAACCAGGGAATAGGAGAGAACCGTTTTAGTTCCCACATGAAACAAAGGATTGCGATTGCGGCGATGAGAATTGCTTTTGCTCTCAAACTGTTTCCCATGGCAGCGACCCAGGCCCAGCTCCGACACCGACACACACACACACACACACACACACACACACACACACACACACACACACACACACACACACCCACACCACACACAACCACACCACACACACACACAAACACACACACACACACACACACACACACACACACACACACACCACACACACACACACAACACACACCACACACACACACACACACACACACAAACCACACACACCACACACAACCACACACCACACACACCACACACACCCACACACACACACACACCACAGCGGATGTGGGCAATATGAATGTCCCGTTTGGTCATGGATTTAATGGATTAAATGGGAAGGGAAAGATTACAGAGGTGAACTGAATGATGTGAGAAACAGCCGAGGCAATGTTACGATGCAGTCCTTATGGCTTTTTCCGGGGTACAGTATTAGAGAGGGTAAAAACATGATCCCCCCCTTAACACACTTTCCTCTTTACGTCCTCCGCGGAATGGCGGTCTTGGTAGCCATGGTCGGCATATCGTTCGTGCATGGATCATCGACCCCGCCCAACACATTCTGGGTTCTCCAAGAATAAAGAGAGTGTATACGTTAACACCGAGAGTAAATCAGTAGCTCAATAAAGGAGATGGAGCACTACTATCCCTTCCACAACCTTACAGGTGTCTCCAGCAGTGAATTGCTTAATAACACTAGGTATAAACCAAACCACACCCACACCTCCTTATTCAACAGCCCTGCCCGCGTGCTTGATTAAAACCAGGGGGCTATGTAAATATGTCAAAGGCTTTTGTTTTCCGCATTGACAAGGAGAGTGATTAATTCGATCCGATAGGGGCCGAATGAGGAAGGGGTGACGGCCATTGGTTGGGAGAGAAAGTCTTTGAGCACGGTATCTTGTTTGTTTGGAGAGTCCTGAAAGTGTGAACCACATTCAATCATTTTGGTTGACACACTTTTTAGTGGCAATCGCGTGTTTGTTTCACAAGCATGGTTCCTCCTCCTCATTTCTCCACCAGTGCCAAGCTTGCGGAGCAGCAAAGGAGGTCTGCGTTGACCCCAACATGCCGTGGCTTGCAAGCAGTACCTGAAGAAAACGCCTTCAAGCGGTGAGGAGGAGGGGGCATGATTGTTGGTGTATATTTCATATCTAGGCGTGTGTTAGCTAGTTATCTCCGTTCCTTGTTTACAGACACCGACTCATCCTGACGTGGTCTGGCAGAGATTGTGTCGCCAGGTCACTTCCCTTCGGTCCAAAAGTCAGGGTCGGGGGAATGGAAATGAAGGACCAAATGGTTCTTATCTTTAATCGGCATTGCCAGACTGGCCGATTGCCCGCCAGTCAATGGGCCAATGTGTCGTGGATTTAACCTGGATCATGTCCAAGCGAGACACCGTAAATTGTAGGAAACACTTACAGCTAATGTTTAACAATGGAACATATTCAAAGATGGATTAACATCCACGGTTGATTACGCATCTGCTTTTGATATGACGCATAGTGCTTCAGCCCCCAACACCGTCTCGTACTAGCCATGCGGTGAGTGGACAAGGATTTTGGGGGAGGGGCGTTGAACGGGGCCTGGTCGTGGGTTTGGGGAGAGTGTGTAGCGTTAGCTTGTGGTGCCAGCCTCAGACAGGTCCCACGACTCAATACCCCAGACCTGCGTCTGTCTCCGGAGGAAACGTGGGGCTCTTTGTCCCGGTGAGCCCCGAGGTGTGAGTCCTCTGCATGAGAAAAACGGCTTGAAAAGTGATAACGGGAATTTCAAAACAGGAAAGGACTGCTGTTGCCCCCAACGATGGCAATGCTGCCAGTGATGGACAAATGATTCCCTAAGTGCATATATTCATGGTGCTGTTTGGTAGGTCTGAGAGTGAATATTGAACACTTAACCAAAGAAAAACAGCAGTGTATTAAATAACAGTTATTTTAAGATTATTATAATTAACTGTTTTTTTTACACTACAAATAATACAAAAAATATTTAGATACCTTAATGAAATTGGCATATTTTTTATATTTTTTTCTGATTCAGTATAAGGCAACAAAAATATAAAAAAACAAAATGTGTTGTCTGGGTTTTGTTCATTTGTTATGGCGGAAAAATACTAACATGCAAATACAGCAATTTTCTATCCAAACTGTGTTTTACATTCCTTCCTCGCTTATCTTCACGCATGTATTAAATAATCTCACGATGGCCACGAAACAGAGACCGGTCCACGCAGGCATTCCAGCACGCTAAGAACTCACCATCCCACAGTAGCCTTGAGAACCCAAGATAATCAGATAACCAGACCCAAAATAACCAACTCAGTCATACATGATAGAGCAACCATATTGGTCTGAACTGGGGACAAAGAACATAGAACATAGAACCCTCTAGATTCAGGGTTCTTCAGGAGAACCAACTTCTGATTCCGAGTCGCTTACAGTCTTTCCTTCAACTTTGGCGCATCTTAATGTAATAATGTGTTCATCTTAATGTAATATCCTTTGCTGTTTATTCCTCAGCCCCAAAGAAATGCAGATGTTTAAGAATCCAAACTCGTGCTTGGTTGTGTAGTCAAACTGTGTGTGCGTGTGAGTGTGTAGCTTCGCTAATGTGCCAGTAAGCATAAGAATTGTACCTGGAAGGGTATATCGTGCGTGTTGGACTAATCTTTCCTGTGGGAAACTCTAGACTTGGAAGAAGTACTTTTAGGAACGTAGAGCCCAGATCAAACCCAATACCTCTTGGATAGCAGGCTTGGCCAATCAGCCCTACTCTGTTGCCATCAACTCACATGACCTCTTCATTCTGTCGTCTAGGATGAGGAAGAACAAAAGGTCTGCCTAAAGAGAGAGCGGGAACGAGAGAGAGAGAGCCTGCAGATGAAGAAGTCTGGCAAAAAACAGTTGAAGAACATCGGCCCGTCACCGTGGATACGACAACACATTGTAAACGTGTGATGATCTGTCACATGCTATCCAGCACTTACCCATGCCCTACCCCTTGGTGCACTCCTGCTGCGCGGAACCGTCCAATGAGGTGCCACAACCCCCCCCGTCCCCGTCAGCTCCTGCCACTGCCCCCCCTCATAACCACTACCCCACCACACCCGTTGACATAGATACCCCTTGATGCTATGGCGGAAATGTAACATCTGTGCATTTAGTACGTATATATTTTTTGTTTTTATATAAATATTGTGTATATATAAATATATATGTGTGGGTTTTGATCATGAAATGCAACAGTAAAGTTCAGTCTATTTTCAGAGCGTTCCTCGTCCGCGACGGCCTCTCCTGTCATGACATGCTTAGGATTTAGGGATCGAGGGGGTCAAGGGTCATAGAGCGGGGGGAGTCGGGGGAGAGGGGGTTAGTATGGCCACTGCTGCAGAGCGGGAAGACGCGTGCATTAATCACAACACATGTCGCCCACCGTCCAGACTAGCAGGGCGAAGTGTGTGTGTGTGGGTGAGTGTCCTTTCAAACAGAACGCTCTTCTTGTTCCACTAAACCAACAGAACATGGCGGGGACCATAACAAACACACACAGGCTGCGTGGTTGAACCTCCGCTCACACCACCGCGACACAGGCTCTTTGTCTCGTGCTATGGTGCTTTGTTTACCCCGTGAAGAAAGCTAAAGCTGGCAGCTGTGGATTTAGAGGTAGGAGAAGTTTGCGTTAATTGGCACCATGACGTCTGTGTTTCGGCTGGGCGATTGCAGTGATACTAAAGGTGTTCCAGAGTCTAGTAAAGGTGGCAATTAGTCGGTCATGGAAACTCACGGCCTGAGATACCTTTTCCCGATCTATTCTGTGAAACGTTATTGCCGGTTCTTGCGGCAGACCCACTTTACCCCGGTTGGGTTCATACTTTTTTTGTTCTCTTGTGTAATCAACATCATCTGGATCCTAAACAGTGTTAATTGAGCGACCAAAGCGCAGGCCTGCGTTGTTTACGGGAATCCGGAAGGTGATTCATTTTCCCAGCGTTGACGAGAGCATGCCTCTTCACTTTCCCTCCACCCACAGTGCCCTCTCAGTATTGTCAGTAACTGTCCACCCGAAGCGTTAGGGGTAGGAGTGGCAGTGCCTGCTGCTGTGTTAGTAGCAGCAGTAGTAGAGACGTGTGTGACTAACTCTCCCAGTCGTACAAATTGCATTGCACTTTACATACACATTCATACGCCAGCTTATAACATTGATTAGATAACAGAAAATGATGTATTAACTTTTTCATTACGGCATAAAGTACAACTGGTTGTTAAAGTCCTTCCTATGCCTAATTGATTTATATGTTCTTAATCCTTGGACTTCTACAAATGTTTAAAAAGAAAAACAGATATTATGGCTTATAGATTTGAGTCTCCTTGTTACGTTTATAATTGATATTAAGCAAAAGTTTTATTTTTTATACCCATGGTGCATTTCTATATATTGTATGAAATCCAACAAGTTATATAAAGCAGCTGTATTTGTCACAACTGAGCCAATAAACCCTTTAACATGTAATTATTAGGTGCTTCAGAGAAAACTACTCCTTTTGTGTTCCCATTGAACTTCAAATATTCTTCAAAGATACACTGCACACACACACACACACACACACACACACACACACACGCACACACACACACACACACACACACACACACACACACACAACACACACACACACACACACACACACACACACACACACACACAACACACACACACACACAGCACACACACACACAGGCACACACACACACACACGCACACACACACACACACACACACACACACACACACACACACACACACACACACACACACACACACACACACACACACACACACACACACACACACACACACACACACACACACACACACACACACACACACACACACACACACGCACACACACACACACACACACCACACACACACACACACACACACACACACACACACACACACACACACACACACACACACACACACACACACTACACACACTCAGAGTTCAAAGACGATACATCTCTTCAGAGATCTGTGTGTAGGGTATCAGTATCTCTGTAGATTACATCAGAGGACCTGCAGACACTGTGACATCTTAAAGCCCGGCCCATGGGCCTTCCAGTGTTCTTCCCTCCTCTTCCCTTATTTGTGTTCAGCGCCACGCGTGCGTGCCGGTGCGGTCACCGCCGGGCCCTCAGCGTTACTGTACGGCTGGGCAGGGGAGGGGGCCTCACAGCCTTTCATCTGGCAGCATGTGTTTGCCTTTATTCACCAGGGAAAGCATCAGGCCCGCTTGTTAGTTCACCATTAGCCCAACAAGCGGCCATTAAGGAAAACATTAGCGCTAAAAGGGATGAACTTTTAACTTTGATGGCAGTGGGGCATGTCGCCGAGAGTGGGGGGGGGGGGGTCAGACTACAGTGAGGATCGGTGTCAATGTGTGTGTGTGTGTGTGTGTGTGTGTGTGTGTGTGTGTGTGTGTGTGTGTGTGTGTGTGTGTGTGTGTGTGTGTGTGTGTGTGTGTGTGTGTGTGTGTGTGTGTGTGTGTGTGTGTGTGTGTGTGTGTGTGTGTGTGTGTGTGTGTGTGTGTGTGTGTGTGTGTGTGTGTGTGTGTGTGTGTGTGTGTGTGTGTGTGTGTGTGTGTGTGTGTGTGTGTGTAGGGGGACGGGGGGGAGCCTACAAGTCCTTCTCCTGTGTTGACGGATCAGCTTTGAAGCTCCACTTCCTCAGCTGATAAAGAAGGCAGTAGTAGCGACACACCGTTCAGAACTCATAGAAGTCTCCTGGCATGTGTTTGTTTTTTACTTACATCTGCAAGGATGTTACAGTACGGAAAAACTAAATTAGCCCAGATACAGCCGCCGCACCTCATAAAATGAGACCCTAAATCTTTATTACTGCGGCCCACGGGCTAACAAATGCTTCTGCATTAATGTGATTTATGTCAGGCAGTGTGGAGATTAAACATCGTTCTATATTTACATGGAAATGTTTTCACTCGGCAGCCACATCTACAATGAGGCGATTCCCTGTGTTTTAATTTGACATGGATAGGAAACACAAATTCTCGTTACGATTCTCTCTTTAAACATGTATTATCGCTTGAGCGCAACACAGATGTTTTCATTAAAAGTACATGATTGATGAGAAAAACATAAAATGTCCCTTCCGTTTCTTGTTAAGATTGTTTTCCTTATTCCCTGCCACAACCCCAAGTCCTTTATCCTTCTGTCTCTGACAGCATAGCTCACGCACCGACCCAGAGCCAGGCCGGCTCCCGCATACGGCGTGTTTGGGGATACGTTGTCTGTCCTGCTTGTTTGCAGGACCACCGCCAACACACTGTAGTTAAAACCAGGCGTGCAGTCGAACAACTACCGGTTCTGCTGGCAGGAAGCACCACTGCCATAAAAACGGATGTTAAAAACGTTGAGGTGGAACAGCCCCCATGACTGCCTGGCACATCACGTGTCCCTGCTACAACGTCTCTCCTGGTGGAGGCGTGTTTCTCTCCTCCCCAGTTGAATGGGTGTGCACCAATTTGTATGTTCCCAAGAGGCACACCGGCCGCCTGTGACAAAGCAGGTGATGATGTGGGAGGCCAGGGGGGGGGGGGGCGGGGGGGAAGGCCAGGGGGGGAGAAAAGGGGAGGACATGGGGGGGGGAGAGAAGGGGAGGACGCAGGGGGGAGAGAAGGGAGAAGGAGACGCAAGAAGGGGAGGACAGGGGGGAAGGGTTCAACATCAGGGTGTAATGGAGACGCAATATAAACCCCCATCAGTGTGTGTTATAATTGGACGAATCGTCTATGTACTACAAACGGTATAAATCATAAATACCAAAGCGAGTAAGTCTAGGTAAGAGTATTGGTGCACGGAGTTGGTTCTGCCCTGAGCCTCCATCTTGGATTGAGACAAACACGGAGGGCAAGGAACAATAGTGAACACAAATCATGTTAGCCTGGTCCCATAGCGGGCCTGGCACCCTGAGCTTAACAAACGTCGCCCAGAGGGGGTGGCCGCACAATACGCTCCACTCCCGGCACGGTGCCCGTTGCCCAGTGTCCCGGGTTAAGCTACACGCTAGCATGGCTAATCCCCTCTCTTGTCCCACGTTGACCCACTGCTACTTTGCTACTTTGGAGCGGTACACTCAGAGGGGATGGTCCTGTTGTCGTACCGTGGCCTGATGTATATATTAGTACCAACAGAAGGGCTGATCTCCCTTAAGGCTCAGCAGCTCATGTTGCGACGGCTTGGCGGGGCTGAGGCGGCGGGGGTCTGCAGACTTCACGCAGTACCCCGGTACGCTGGGGATGGAATGTGCCCGCGCAGGGCCCGCCATATGAAGTTAATATTCTGCATTGACTCAGTTGGGACTCTGCGTCGCACCAGCACTGTCACCTTGACAAGCCAAGTGGATGAGCTCCATCTGAAACCCAGAGCATGACCAATGAGACAAAAACAGCCTAAGTGTGTGAGTGGCGTCCCCCTACTCCCTTCCCTCTCAGCAGTAAAGGGTCCCATATGTGCTGTGCATCTAGCCAACCGACTATTCTCTGAAAAAACCCTTAAAGTTTAATTATACGTTTAGGTGTGTGCCGTCATTAATGTAATTCATCATGCGTGTTCATGTGTGTGTGTACGTGTATGTGTGTGTGTGTGTGTGTGGGGGGGGGGGCGCTTGTATGTGTGGGCGTATCGCCATGAGAGTGTGTGTGCGTGTGTTTGTGTGTGTGTGTATGTGTTTGTGTGTGTGTGTGTATGCGTGTGTGTGTATGTGTGTGTGGGGGGGTTGTATGTGTGTGCATATGGCCGCGTGTGTGTGCGTATGTTTCGGTGTGTGTGTGTGTGGCCATGTGTGTGTGGTTGTATGTGTGTGCATATGGTCATGTGTGTGTGTGTGTGTGTGTGTGTGTGTGTGTGTGTGTGTGTGTGTGTGGGGGTGTGTGTGTGGTGTGTGTGTGTGTGTGTGTGTGTGTGTGTGTTGTGTGTGTGTGTGTGTGTGTGTGTGTGTGTGTGTGTGTGTGTGTGTGTGTGTGTGTGTGTGTGTGTGTGTGTGTGTGTGTGTGTGTGTGTCGGTGTCGGTGTCGGTGTGTGTGTGTGGTCATATGTGTGTGTGTTTGTATGTGTGTGCATATGGCCATGTGTGTGTGTGTGTGTGTGCATGTGTGTGTGTGTGTGTGTACGTGTGTACATTTGGTCCTGTGTGTGTGTGTGTGCATGAGTGTGATCATACACACGTGTGTCGGGGTATGTGTGATGTTTCTGCGCTGAGGTCACTTCCCAGCTCCTCTCCCAGCGCACTTCATCTCCAGTTCCTACAGGCTGACAGCCTCCTTATGTAGCGCAGATTGTTACCACGAGGATTCACGGGACCAGGACAGTTGCCCTCCGAAGCTGCTCCCTGCAGCCCGGATCACAGACACTCAGACGCAGAAACCCCCCTACTGGATGTGGTTAGACCGAGGCAGGGGCGGAGGGGGAACCTACGAGGACGCTAGAGGTGGTCTAGGACCGTTAAATGGCAGATTAAGCTAGCTCTTGAAGTGCAGTGAAACTTTGAGGCCCGTTTGCGGCGCGGAACGGCTTCCTAGGTACAGACAGCTCTGACTCAAGGCGGGGTCCTGCGGTAGGGGGGACGTCTGATCGTAGCCCTTGGGCGAGAGTGAACGTAACAAAAGGCATTCTCGCCGGCTGGGAAGAATGCATGACGCTGCCGACCGCTTTCCCCAGCCCCCCATCCCCGCCGGGCAGGAGGACAACCACACGGGCGATGGACCTCAATGGGGCGGGCTCCAAAATACCAAATAGGGTCACATTACAGAGCAAAGGATTGCAAAAAGTAGAATACAATAGTCTATGCTATACAAAACAGTATATAGCATAGTATATGCATATAGTCTTTTATAAACTACAGCATATGTAAGTAGTAGTAGTAGTAGTAGTAGTTTGTATGTATGTCGGGGTGTACCTATGTTGACTCGCGCACTCAACTACCGCAAAGAAGGAGAAGAAGCAGACTAGGGGAGAACTTTGAAACGGCCCAGCAAACATCAATCTACTAAGAGCTACGGGGCCCCGTTCATCGGGCTGATCTGAGGACCCTGGCCGCTCAGAAGGGCCCCGTTGGATCGGTGTTTACTGTGTCCCCTCAAGCCACAGCGCCGTGTACGGTTAAACACCAGGACGCGGCTCCGCTGACGTGGTGTCCTCTGAACACTCGGTGAGTGCACGACATCACATCCGGAACCGATCCACCGATCAAATCACTCTGAGCTCGGACTGCATGTTAGACTGCGTGTGTGTGTGTGTGTGTTCATGTGTGTTGTGTTGTGTGTGTGTGTTGTGTTGTGTGTGGTTGTGTGGGTGTGTGTGTGTGATGGTGTGTGTGTGTGTTTGCAATGTGGAGTGGCGGTTGTATTGTTTCAGTGGCTTCTGTCAGGAGAGCTGTGTATTTGGGTATGTGTGTATGTGTGTGGGTGTCCAAGTGTGTGTGTGTGTGTGTGGTGTGTGTATGTTTGTGTGTGTGTTTGGAGGTGGGGTTGTGTGTCGTGTCGGTGTGTGTGCTCCTGTCCGGTGAGTAATGTGCCCGTGTGTGAATTTTAAGTGCTTCTGTTCGGATGTGTATATGTTTATGTTTATGCGTGCGTGTGTGTGTTGGTGTGTGTGCCATGAGCGTGTGTGTGGTTTGACAGTGTGTGTGTTTGTGTCGATGTGGGTACCCCCCCCCCCCCCCCCCCCCCCCCCCCCCTCCCTGATGTTAATGTTTTTGGTTAAGGGGTCCCAGTCCCCACGGCCCCAGGCAGCCTTACCTAAACCACTGGCACCCCCCACCAGCCAAGGAGAAACATTAGCACGGCCCCCATCTGTCCCCAGATGGCACGACCCGGCCCCCCGCCCGGTATGGCAGAACGCCCTCGCCGGGACGCACCACGGACGCACTGCTGATTTTGTGCGCAGTGAGCTGCTTGGAGTGTCAGCTTGAATCACCCCTCCACCGCCCCGGGACCCCCGACACATTCATCACAATCATGACGAGAGTTGACGCAGCTGTCCCCATGCAAGCCGACGTGGAGAGTGGACTGTACGCGCTGGGTAGTAACAATTGGCGTGTGTGTGTGCTGGTGTTGTCTGTTTGGGGTATGGATGGCAGCTAATAGAGGCCCCTGAGAATTATGCAGGAGCAGCCCTCCTGCAGCCGGTCCACCTTTTCAGTTGCGAAGTTTGGAGCGGAGGTTAGGAGGGACCCCGCCCAGCCCTCACGATTGCAGCTGGTATTAACAGTGAGGTTACACACAACACACACACACACACCACACACACACCACACACACAACGACAGCACACACACACCACACACACCACACCGGCAGCACACACACACACACCACGACAACTACATGCAAACACACACACACACACACACACACACACCACACACACACACACACACACATCACAGAGCACAACACTCGCAACACAAAAACATTATAACCCCCCCAAAAACCCCCCCCAAACCCACCCCAACCAACAACCCCCCCCCCCACAAAAAAAAAAAAAAGAAACCCCTATGTTGAACCACACAAACACACACTACACACACACACACACACACACACACACCACACACACACACAACCACGCACACGCACGAACGCACACGCACACGCACACGCACACACACACACACGTGCAACACGACCGAAACACGACACACACACACACAACACACACACACACACAGCACAAACACACAGCACAAGCACACACAGCACCAACACACACCATAACAACACACACAACACACACACACAGAAACACACAGGCCACACCATACGCCAAACATACCCACAACAGACACAACAAGGACACAACACCACACCACCACCATCCACATACACACACCACAACAACGCACCAGCACACCACCACACACAACCACACACACACAACCACACCACAACACAAGACACACACACAGAATCCAACTCACACCACCGCTGTAGTTAACAGCCCAAACCACGCATACTACCCGCGGCAGATCACCGCAAGCTGCATAGCAACGATACAACACCACACAACACCACACACCAACACAACCACAAACAACACACACACACAATCCCACAGCACACAACACACGCACACACACAACCGCACACAACATCTCCCATACAAGCCCACGCACGCCGCAAACCACAAAACGACCACACACACACACACACACACCACACCACACCACACACAACACACTACACACCCGCTGTACGCCATGAACTTTTCACACCCCATACAACCACATACCACACAACACACACACTCACCTCGCTAACACTTCACACACACTCGCACAAACCAACACACACACAACCCACCCCCCTCCCACAACACACACCACCCACACACTCAGCACACACCTGGATGACATTCACAGGCCAATCTCTAACAAAAAACACAACTCGCTCTCAGTCTCCCCTCGATTGGAGTGTTAAATCTCACGTTCAGCTCCATGTCTCTGAACACGAAGGGTCACCTCTCCATCAAGTAGATCATGAACGAGTGAGCACAAAAGCCCAAGAGATGCTGTCGGTCAGAGCAGAGGCCGGACGGTAGAGGGCCCCGTCCTGGGGGCCCCAAGAATGCTACGCGCATTGGAACTTAACCAAAAAACACTCTAACAGTCAATGTACCCCCCACCCATCTGTTTGCATCGTTCCATTCCGTCTGGTATCATCCCTCTGATTTTTGGTCCGGGCCCAAGCGGTAGTACCCTAACGAATGTGCTGAGGGTCTTTGGTTGTAGCACTATATTACACCCAGAAGAGGAGAGAGAGAAGAGAGAGAGACGAGAGAGATGAGATGAGAGGAGAGAGAGAGAGAGAGAAGCAGAGAGGAAGAGGGAGAGAGGAGTGGTGAAGAGAGAGAGAGAGAGAAGGAGAGAGAGAGAGATGAAGAGAGCGATGAGAGATGATGAGAGCACTGAAAAGTGACGCGGTGGAGCAATGAGATCGAGAGAAGACGAAGAACAGGAGACAGAGGAAGAGAGACAGAGGAGAGAGACAGACGAGAGGACGAGCCAGAAAGAGGACAGAGAGAGAGGACACGGACATGACCACCATGAGAGAGATGAAGAGAGAGAAGAGAGACGAGAGAAGAGACCAGAGAGAGGAGAGGAGAAGAAAGAGAAGAGACGAGAAGAGAGAGGGGGAGGGAGACAGGAGGAGGG
>OLKM01006816.1:0-13345 GCA_900291075.1 Melanogrammus aeglefinus
AATTGCACACGGGCATAGTTTTAGTCGATGAAAGATTTACGTAATCGACGAAATTCTTAACGATCAATTAGTCGATCGTCGATTAATCATGCCCATCCCTAGTTAATATTATGGACTTAGTGTTTGGTCGGCTGTGGGTCCTGTGGTGTTTAGGGACGACGTCGTTCTGTTTTAGAGCTCATATCTTCCTCTGTCCTGTCCTAGACTCACCGTCACCCTGGAGGGAGGGGAGAGAGCACTTACTGGATGAACTCGGTGAGGGGTTTATCCAAGTTATTAAATCAATCATGTCATTAACATTCATTTCAAAACACCCTCTGCTTCTGTGATTCATATCGTGGTCTACTAAGGTCAGGTTTTCTGGTTGTCGTCTATTAAGGTCATGCGGTCTATGTGGCTGATTAAGGTCAGGTCTCGGATTGTGTGTCCGTCTTAACGAAGCCCGTGGAGATTAAGCAGTTCGTTTCTGTACTTGTTCACGGAATTTTCTTTTACATTCAACAGATGAATTGACGGCTTCAGGCTGGATGCTTCACGACCCAAGGAGTCTATACGGCTTGGATTTTCTGACTACCTAAAGAGGGCTGGAGGGCCAAGTAGAGAAGGACTGTTCGCAGAGAAAGAGCAGACTGGTGCATCAACAGCCAGAGAAGAACTGGATGTGCTTGTGTGTGTGTGTGTGTGTGGCTGTGTGTAGTCGTTTGTATGTGTGTGTGTGAGGGTGTGATGGTTTGTGTGTGGTACGGTGTGTGGGTGTGTGATGATGTGTGTGTGTGTGTGTGTGTGTTTGTCGATGGAGCGTCAGTTGGTTTGAAATGGTGGCGTGGGACAGAGACTCATTCGGACACGTACATTTTCAGAATGCTGCGGGGTTACAATAGGAATGCACTCTTTTTTTCTCTCTTTAGTGCTGGTAATGAAAAGTTCTGAAAGACGGCATACCCTAATTACTAAGGAATAAAATGTATACAAAATCTGTCTGGCAGGTTTAATGAAGAAAACGTTTCCAAAGAGCATCGGACATATGACCCACTATGTTCTGCTCCATGTAGGCCTATCCAATGTTGACAACGTGACATGATATGGCTAAGCTAACAACATAAACAAGAGGAGCTAGGAAAGGAAATTAACTGTGTGTTTAAGTTCAGAAGGGCCAAACGTGTGGCTACACACAGCACTACAAAAAATTAAAATTGTTGCACAGCTGAACGCTGTATCACATCATGAGCTGGCTGTTCTCAATTCACAACACGCGCTCCATCAAAACTAGCGCACGCACTCCCCACAAATTATTACAGAATTCAAGCAAAGCAAGAATGACCAAAAGTCACTTTGTGTCAGCAAGAGACTGACTCCTCAATTGCAAGTTATAACAGCCGACCACGTATGGTTGCCAACCGTCCCGTAAAAAACGGAATCGTCCCTTATTTGGAAACTAAAAGACGTGTTCCGTAATGAACTGATACGGGACGCACTTTGTCCCGTATTTCGGGTCGTGGAAGAATGAGAGCGATTCTTCTCTTCTGTCACTC
This sequence comes from Melanogrammus aeglefinus, assembly GCA_900291075.1. NCBI lineage: Eukaryota > Metazoa > Chordata > Actinopteri > Gadiformes > Gadidae > Melanogrammus > Melanogrammus aeglefinus. The sequence continues at coordinate 1,533 of OLKM01006816.1, forward strand.
AACCGTCCCGTAAAAAACGGAATCAGCTGTGATGAGTACCGACCAATGGCAGCAGATGTGTGTGGTTGCTAGATACATTCTTCACAGTGAATTGGCTCTGCTGCCTGACCTGAAGCGCTCTGCCCATGACTTTCATTAAACTAAAAACACGAACAAGAATGGCTTCACATGCTGGAGCTACCGGCTCGTCCTCGAATGAAGACGACGACATTCTACCTCCTCCTCCCGGCACTCCAAAACGAAAAAAAGGAAAAAGAAAAGCTAAATACAGAAAAGAGTGGGAAAAGGACTTTAAATGGATCGACAGTGTTCGTGAGGATGAGTTTAAGGCGAACTGTAATGTATGCAGACGTCAATTTTCGGTCAGCCACGGTGGTCTGACAGACGTACGACAACATGCTTCTGGTGAAGCACACAAGAAAAACGAGCTGGAAGACCCAGAGGGAGAAGCTCAGGGGAGCACTGACACAGTTGCCTTATCCGACCAGCAACTCCGGAGTGCTAACATCGATATGTCAAAATAACTAAGCATGTTTGTTGTATGCTAGTAGTAGCGCTAGACGAGTGGATACTAGTGTCAGAACTGTCAGCACAACTGCGTGAGAGAAGAAAGAAGGCTCACTACTGTGAGGTCAGAGAAGTATAGGCTATATGTTTGAACATTTGACATTTAAAGGCTTAATAAAGGGGATAGCAACATTTTAGGTCTGCACAGATCCAAGTAATGTATATCTTAACATTTCAGACTATTTCCTAATCATATCTTTATTCACACTTTGTTGTCAATTCATGCCGCTAACATGTTCAATATAATTAAGTATCCACACTGATACACTGTGCTTAATTCTTCTTTTTAATAAAACCACAACTGAATCAAATTGTGTAATGCAAGTAGATAGATATCATATTAATTAATGATAAAAAAAAATATTGCATACTGTCTGTTTACAAATTTTACAGCACCTCAAACAGCTCATGCATGCATAACAGTGGTTCTCAACCTGTGGGTCGACCCCCAGGCGCAGGGGGGTCCACTCCCACCATGATTTTTTGGGGGTGTCAATTTAAGGACTTTCAATTACCTAATACGTAGGCCGATCTACAAGCTCACAACACCTTGCAGATCTGCATGGTGTATTTATGTATTTTTATTTATCTGTGAAACCATGTCAAACTACATGTATTGCCTCAACTATTCAAATGTTGTTTTGGGGGAGGGGGGGTTCAAGGCCTGAAAAGGTTGCGAACCCAGGTGATGTTACAATACAGCCAGGTCAGGGGTATATGTATTTTCTATTTCATACAGTATATGTACCATTTAGTGATTTTTCTTATCCATTTTACAGGTAACTGCTGCTGAGGTTGCTCATGTTTATCACACAGTCAGGCACAATTTGAGCTACAACTCCTCACGACTGTCAGTTCAAAATTGACCGCCCAAACACTCCCCTGACTCCAGTATTGCAAAGAAAGATGTCGCTGAGGACAAAGGGCTGAGGCAGTGGTTACTGGATGTCCTGGCATCCAAAAGCTAGTAGAAGATGTGTCACCAAGTTGAAGGGAGATGGCAAGCCGCTCCAATTCTCTCTACAAACTGCGCACGCCTCCAATAAGGGCAAACCGCAAGATGTTCCCTTTAGCCGTTCAGTTTTCACTCCCGAGGAGGGCATTGGAAAAGAAGCTGATCGACTCTTGTGGAAAATCCGGATGAGTCTTCCAAGGTATAGTTGATTTCCATCCAATGCTCTCTGAACAAAACAGGTCTAGCTTTGGATAATGTTTCTGCATTCATTTCAGTGCAGACAATGCAAATGTCAACTATGGGCGTACACAATTCGGTCTTTAACAAATTTAAAGGCAGTCCAACAGCGAGATCCTCCGTGGGCACCTGCCATGCGGCATATTGGTCCATAACACTGTGAGAAGAGCATGCCTTGAAGCGAGCTGTCTGTTGATGTGGAAATATTGTCCTCAAGGTGTATGGCCACTTTTCCATCTCTGCGAAAAGGAGAGAGACCCTGAAGGAGTTCGGTGCCTTTTGTGATGTGGATTCCCAAGAAATTCTGCGCCATGTGACGACCCAGATGGCTGTCATTCAACCCCGCAATCAACGCCTGTTGGAGAACTGGAGCTGCTCTAAAGGCACCTACTTCATCAGCTTGGGGGAGGAATGTCCAAGAACACCTGCGAGCCGTTGCTTGAGGTTGCCAAACAAGATGCGGCGCTGGGGTTGAAGAGGAGGAGGCTGATCTTGGCGAAGTGTATATCTCTCTTCTGCAGCAATGTCCTGACCCTTTTTGAAGAGGTGGTCAAAAAGCTGAGAGGGATGCCACCAACCATTAGGCTGAGCCTCTATAAGCCATCATGGACTCCTTTTCTGCAAAGACTAATTAAGAGAAGGGATGATAAGTTCTACGGCTACCTCACAACGACGATAGCTTCAGCTTCGTTCTCCACACGATGCCAATCGTGTTCAGGCAGGGAGTTCACAGGCCTTCTTAGACACACTGCCATTGGTTATGTTGCGCAAGTGGTCAACTTCTCTGACGACAACTGCCACTTTCACGTGCAAACCACTTCTGTCTGACAATCTGGCTGAAGAATCTCCTACGATGACATGGAGAAGGATCAATTGAGAAGCTACACCTAGTTTGACAGGCTTAACCTCTCTATGGATAGAAGCGTATCTACGATGAGTGTGTGTACAGCAAACGGCAGTCAGGTCACCTCAGAAAGAGGCGGTCAGCGGGGATTGGCGTCATATGTCAAAGGAACAAGCAGCTGAGAAGTGGGTGTGAAGTGCTCATGAGCCGGTAGGGCCGGGCAGCTGACTCCTTACCAAACTATCCTGGCTGTGGGTGTCCTTATGTTCTCACGGCGGCATCCCATCCTCTATCTGGTACGTGGAAAAGGGTGTTCTCTTTCATGAAAGAACGAAATGGAACAGATGTGCGGCAACACAAATGGCTCTGTTGCACTGATTAGCAGTCGAGCTAGATTGTCACTCTCAAATTATGAAAAGTCTTTGCTCACAGTTTTAACACTGAGGCTGTGGTGATACACAACTGCTTGCTGCTGCCAGAGATCACAAAAAAATACAAGTGGAAGAAATAGGGTTGTCGGATCTTACTTCAGGTTCCATATAGGCAATATAGGCAACCGTTGGGTTGCACAAGTCATTATGTGCCTTTGGATTTTTTTAGTTGTTGTATTTTTATTTATGTTTATGCCTGATGTAAAGATCAAAACAAAAAGAGAAATATGGTGTTTGGTGTTCTATACCTGTTTTAGGGTTTGCCAACAGGGGTGCACACCTTGCCAGGGAAGTATATTGTATTTATGTTTGTTTATCTATTGTTCGACGCGCTTGGCTTTAATGTCATATTTTGCTGGCTACACAGGTGTTTGTCATGGCTTTGGAGGCCCAGCAAAGTTTTTTTTACAGTTTGATATTTATTTTGGCAACTAAGTGGCTTAAGTTACATTTCCTGTTTTTGGTTCCAAATTTGTGATCATATTGCACTGTTTTGTTTAACAGTTAATTAAGTGCTTAGCAAGTTTGTGATCAAATTTTGGGGCACTAGTGTTTTTATACTTTTGTTAGGCCTAAGAGGCCAAATGTTTGCAATATATTACTGGTTCCAAGAAAAATGTTATTTTGCACAAAAAATAATTCTTCAATGTTAATCTGTTTCTTGTGTAGTCTGTATATACTGCAAATACAAAACTGAAGTTAAGGTATGTGTCTTTAGTACATGCTTATTATAGACGTGGTTGAAGATTTTTTTTTTTTTTTACTTGTGATTATGGTACGAATTATTAAATGGATAGGACTTGCTACAGTAAGTCTAGCACAGTAGTAACACTGTAGTAGTGGTAACACAGTAGTAGCAAATGCATGCGTGTACACATTCGTACGCGTGCATGTGTCCCTTATTTACATTTCTGATAGTTGGCAACCCTACGACCACGTGAATACAAAAAACACCAAAGATCTCGCCACAGCACCAGCAAATCTTAAGCAATAAATATTGTGTCTTACCTTTATTTATGTGGCGGTGGTCTGCAGATGCATCCCGTGGTGTAGCCTAACACATCCATTTAGTTCAACAGGTTATCGTTCTGATACTGTGGTACTAGCAACCTGCTCCGGTGCTTTTTACCTAGTATGTATTCAGGCTAACTTCATTGTCTGATGCCTCATCATCCCAGCCAAAGAGTATTGTATTACTGTATTTGTAATGGCTCCTTGCCAAATCGAAAAAATAACTTCACAAAGTGTGTATTTTTTCAATGTATTTGTTATCATTCGTTGCGTTGATCCGCAGAATGCCCTGGGGGTGATAAGTTACCGGACGGCGGAGGGATACCGATGACGGGAATCAGAGGCAAAGAACAACGCTTTCCTTGACAGCGGTCAATACGGTGGACGGGAGCATTCAACTGTATTGAGAAGAACCGTATAATAAAAAAAATATTGACAGCTGAACGTTAGGAAGGTCCATGCAGGTGAATGGAGCAGTCTACAGCATTGGGAAGAGCCGTGTAATAAGTAAGGGATAATGTGCAGAATGCCGGCCCACTGAAGGGGCTTAATTTCACCGCGGTAAAGTGAGCCGCTGTTTGCGAGTAAGCGGTAAAGTGAGCCGCTGTTTGATTTTCGTTGCGCCCGAACTAGAGTAACTACGGTAGGCACGGTCCTTGAGCAAAGTGAAGGTCCTAAAAATAATATATATATATATGTATATATATATATAATATATATATATATATATATATATATATATATATATATATATATATATATTCTAATAGTTATATTTCACTGCCATAATGTAGAGAAAAATCAGATTACATTTACAGTATGCTGATCTTTGGCCTTATGTAAAATAAATTCCTTCATACATGTGATCCTCCTGGTGTCTTAATCTACTTCTGATATCCTTTTGGTGACATTTTACTGTAGTAATCTGATAGAAAAACCACTTTAAAACCACCCATAATGACTCAACTCCATTTACAGTACAATATGCTGAACTTTGACCTTACGTCACATCAATTCCTTCATACATGTGATCCTCATTTCTTTTGCATTTGGTTCCTGGTGTTTGACTCTACTTCTGATATCCTTTTGGTGACATTTTACTGTAGCAATCTGGAGAAGAAACACTTTAAAACCACCCATAATGACTCAACTCCATTTACAATATGCTGACCTTTGACCTTATGTCACATCAATTCCTTCATACATGTGATCCTCATTTCTTTTGCATATTGTTCCTGGAGTCGTACTCTACTTCTGATATGATTTTGGTGACATTTTACTGTAGCAATCTGGAGAAAAATAACATTAAAACCACCCATAATGACTCAACTCCATTTACAGTACGCTGAACTTTGACCTTACGTCACATCAATTCCTTCATACATGTGATCCTCATTTCTTTTCCATATGGTTCCTGGTGTTTTACTCTACTTCTGATATCCTTTTGGTGACATTTTACTGTAGAAATCTGGAGAAAAAACACTTTAAAACCACCCATAATGACTCAACTCCATTTACAATATGCTGACCTTTGACCTTATGTCACATCAATTCCTTCATACATGTGATCCTCATTTCTTTTGCATATTGTTCCTGGTGTGGTACTCTACTTCTGATATCATTTTGGTGACATTTTACTGTAGCAATCTGGAAAAAAAACACTTTAAAACCGCCCATAATGACTCAAGTCCATTTACAGTACAATATGCTGAAATTTGACCTTACGTCACATCAATTCAATCAATACTAATGTGATTCCTGCATTTCTTTTCCATATGGTTCATGGTGGGTTTTACTCTACTTCTGATATCCTTTTGGTGACATTTTAACTGTAGCAATCTGGAGAAAAAACACTTTAAAACCACCCCCATAATGACTCAACTCCATTTACAAATATGCTGACCTTTGACCCTTATGTCACATCAATTCCTTCATTACATGTTGATCCTCATTTCTTTTGCATATTGTTCCTGGTGTCTTAATCTACTTCTGATATCCTTTTGGTGACATTTACTGTAGCAATCTGGAAAAAAACCACATTTTAAAACCGCCATAATGGACTCAAGTCCATTTACAGTACAATATATGCTGAACTTTGACCTTACGTCACATTCAATTCCTTCATTACATGTGGATCCTCATTTCTTTTCCATATGGTTCCTGGTGTTTTTTACTCTACTTCTGATATCCTCTTTGGTGGTGACATTTTACTGTAGCAATCTGGAAAAAACACTTTTAAAACCGCCCATAATGACTCACATTCCATTTACAGTACGCTAACTTTGACCATTACGTCACATCAATTCCTTCATAACATGTGATCCTCATTTCTTTTGCAATTGGTTCCTGGTGTTTGACTCTACTTCTGATAATCCTTTTCGGTGACATTTTACTGTACCAATCTGGAGAAGAAACACTTTAAAACCACCATAATGACTCAACTCCATTTACAAATATGCTGACCTTTGACCTTAATGTCACATCAATTCCTTCATACATGTGATCCTCATTTCTTTTGTCATTATTGTTACCTGGTGTCGTACTCTACTTCTGATATCATTTTGGTGACATTTTACTGTAGCAATCTGGAAAAAAACCACTTTAAAACCGCCCATAATGACTCAAGTCCATTTACAGTACAATATGCTGAAATTTGACCTTACGTCACATCAATTCCTTCATACATGTGATCCTCATTTCTTTTCCATATGGTTCCTGGTGTTTTACTCTACTTCTGATATCCTTTTGGAGACATTTTACTGTAGCAATCTGGAGAAAAAACACTTCAAAACCACCCATAATGACTCAACTCCATTTACAGTACGCTGAAATTTGAACCTTACGGTCACATCACATTCAATTCTTTCATACATGTGATCCTCATTTCTTTTGCATTTGGTTCCTGGTGTGTTGACTCTACTTCTGATGATCCTTTGGTGACATTTTACCTAAAAAAGCAATCTGGAGAAGAAACACTTTAAAACCACCCATAATGACTCAACTCCATTTATACAAATAGCTGACCTTGACCTTATGTCACATCAATCCCTTCATACATGTGATCCCTCATTTCTTTGGCATATTGTTCCTGGGTTGTATTAATCTACTTCTGATATCATTTTGGTGACATTTTACTGTAGCAATCTGGAAAAAAAACACTTTAAAACGCGCAAATGACTCAAGTTCCATTTACAGTACAATATGCTGAACTTTGACCTTAGGTACATCAATTCCTTCATACATGTGATCCCATTTCTTTCCATATGGTCCTGGTGTTTTACTCTACTTCTGATATCCTTTTTGGTGACATTTTACGTGTAGCAAATTGGAGAAAAAACCACTTTAAAACCACCCATAATGACTCAAACTCCATTTACAATATGCTGAACTTTGACTTAATGTCACATCAATTCCTTCATACATGTGATCCTCATTTCTTTGCATATGTTCTGGTGTTCTTAATGTACTTCTGACATCCTTTGTGGTGACATTTTACTGTAGACAATCTGGAAAAAAAACCACTTTAAAACCGGCCCATAATGACTCAAGTCCATTTACAGTTACAATATGCTGAACATTTGACCTTACGTCACATTCAATTTCCTCTCAGATGTGTCCTCCATTTTCTTTTCATATGGTTTCTGGTGTTTTACTCTACTTCTTGATATCTCTTGTGGTGACATTTCACTGTAGCACATCTGGAAAAAAACCACTTTAACAACCGCGCATAATGACATCAAGTCCATTTACAGTACACATTATGCTGAACTTTGACTTACGTCAATCAATTCCTTCATACATGTGATCTCCTATTTCTTTTTGCATTTTGGTTCTCCGGTGTTTACTCTACTTCTGATATCCTTTTTGGTGAACAATTTACTGTAGCAATCTGGAGAAGAAACCTTTAAAACCCACCCATAATGACTCAACTCCATTTACAATATGTGACGCTTGACCTTATGTCACATCAAGGGCCTTCATACATGTGATCCTCTTTCTTTTCCATTTGGTTCCTGTGTGTTTTTACGTCTACTCTCTGATACATACCTCTTGGTGGACATTTTTTACTGTAGTCAATCTGGAGCAAAAACACCTCAAAACCACCATAATGACTCAAGTCCATTTACAGTACAAATATGCTGAACTTTGACCTTACGTCACATCAATTCCTTTCATACATGTGATCCTCAATTTCTTTTCATAATTGTTCTCGGTTGTTTTACTCTTACTTCTGATATCCTTTTGGTGACAATTTTACTTGTAGCAATCTGGAAACAAACACTTTTAAAACCGCCATAATGGACTCAAGGTCCATTTCACAGTTACACCAATATTGCTGAAATTGACCCTTAGTCACATTCAATTCCTTTCATACATGTGAATCCTTCATTTCTTTGCATTTGTTTCCTGGTGTGTTTACTCTACTTCTGATATCCTTTTGGTGACTTTTCTGTAGCAATCTGCAGAAAAAACACTTTAAAACCACCCATAATGACTCAAACTCCATTTACAATATGCGACCTTGACCTTATGTCACATCAATTCCGTCATACATGTGATCCTCATTTCTTATTTGGCATAATTGATTTGCCTGGTAGTCTTAATCTACTTCTGATATCTTTTGGTACATTTTACTGTAGCAATCTTGAGAAAAAACACTTTAAAACACCAAACATATGAACAATCAAGCACACTTACAGAATACAATAATATGTCTTGAACTTTGACCTTAACGTCACCTTCAATTCCTTCTACATGGTGATCCTCATTTCTTCTTCCATATAGGTTCCTGGGTGTTTACTTCTACTTCTGATATCCTTTTGGTGACATTTTACTGTAGCAATCTGGAACAAAAACCACTTTAAAACCGCCCATAATGACTCAAGGTCCATTTCAACATTACAATATGCTGAAATTTGACCTTACGTCACATCAATTCATTTATACATGTGATCTCATTTCTTTTCCATTATGTGTTCTGGTAGTTTTTTACTCTACTATTTGATATCTTTTGGGACATTTTACTGTAGCAACTGGAGAAAAAACAATTCAAAAACCACCCATAATGAAACTCAACTCCATTTGCAATATGCTGACATTTGACCTTATGTCACATCAATTCCTTCATACATGTGATTCCTCATTTCTTTTGCAGTCTTGTTCCTGGTGTCTTTAATCTACTTCTGATATCATTTTGGTGACATTTTACTGTAGCAATCTGGAAAAAAACCACTTTAAAACCGCCCATAATGACTCAAGTCCATTTACAGTACAATATGCTGAAATTTGACCTTACGTCACATCAATTCCTTCATACATGTGATCCTCATTTCTTTTCCATATGGTTCCTGGTGTTTTACTCTACTTCTGATATGATTTTGGTGACATTTTACTGTAGCAATCTGGAGAAAAATAACATTAAAACCACCCATAATGACTCAACTCATTTACAATATGCTGACCTTTGACCTTATGTTCCAATCACTTCTTTCATACATTGTGACTCATTTCCTTTTGCAATATTGTTCGATGTCTTAATTCTACTCTGAGATGATTTTGGTGACATTTTACTGTAGCAAATCTGGAAGAAAAATAACATTAAAAACCACCATAATGACTCAACTCCATTGACAATATGCTGACTTTACCCTTATGTCACATCAATTCCTTATACATGTGATCCTCATTTCTTTTTTTGCATAATCGTGTTCTGGTGTCCGTATTCACTTCTGATATCATTTTGGTGACATCTTTACTGTAGCAATCTGGAAAAAAACCACTTTAAACACCGCCGCATATGAACTCAAGTCCATTTACAGTACAATATGCTGAAAATGACCTTACGTCACATCAATTCCTTCAATACATGTGGATTCCTCATTATCCTTTTCCATATGGTTCCTGGTGGTTTTTTACCTCAGTCGATATCTTTTGGTGCATTTACTGTAGCAATCTGGAGAAAAAAACACTCAAAACACCCATAATGGAACTCAAAATCCCCCCCATTTGCAGATAGGCTGACATTGGACGATTATGTCACATCAAGATTCCTTCATACATGTGATCCTCAATTTCTTTTGCATCTTGTTCTGGTGTCTTATTTCTCACTTGCTGATATGATTTTGGTGACATTACTGTAGCAAAATCTGGAGAAAAATACATTAAAACCACCATACATGACTCAACTCCATTTACAGTACGCTGAACTTTGAACCTACGTCACCATCAATTCCTTCGATACATGTGATCTCATTTCTTTGCATTTGTTCCTGGTTGTTTGAACTCTACTCTGGAATATCCCTTGGTGACAATTTACTGAGCCAATCTGGAAGGAAGACAACACTTTAAAACCACCCATTAATGACTCAACTCCATTTTACAATATCTGACCTTTGAACCTTATGTCACATCAATTCCCTTCATACATGTGATCCCTCATTTCTTTTGCATATTGTTTCTGGGTCGTACTCTACTCTGATATCATTTTGGTCGACAATTTTTACTTAAGCAACCTGAAAAAAACCAACTTTAAAACGCGCCATGAAATGATCAAGCATTTACAGTACAATATGCCTGAAATTGTGAACCTTACCGTCACATCAATTCCTTCATAGCAGTGATCCCATTCTTTTCCATCTGGTTCGTGGTGTTTACATCACTTCTGATATCCTTTTGGTGACATTTTACTGGTAGCAATTCTGGAGACGAAACACTTTAAACTCACCCATAATGATCTCAACTCCATTTACAATTATGCTGACTTTTGAACCTTATGTCAACATCAATTTCTTCATACGTGTGATACCTCATTTCTTTTGCATATTGGTTCCTGGTGTTTAATCTACTTCTGAATCATGTTGGGGGACATTTGTACTGTAGCAATCTGGAAAAAAACAACTTTTAAAACCGCCCATTATGACTCAAGTCCATTTACCAGTACAATAAAAAAAATGCTGAACCTTTGACCTTACGTCAAACATCAATTCCCTTTCATACAGTGATCCTCATTTCTTTCCATATGGTTCCTGGTGTTTTAACTCTACTTCTGATATCCTTTGGGTGAACATTTTTACTGTCAGCAAAAATCTGAGAAAAAACACTTTCCAACCACCCATAATGACCAACTCCATTTACAATGATGCTGAACTTTGACCTTATGCTCACTTCAACTTCCTTCATACATGGATCCTCATTTCTTTTGCATAATTGGTGTTCCTGGTGCCCTTAATCTACTTCTGATCATCCCTTTTGGTGACATTTTACTGTAGCGAAATCTGGAAAAAAACCACTTTAAAACCGCCCATAATGATGCAAGTCCATTTACAGTACAAATATGCTGAACTTACCCTTACGTCACATCAATCCTTCATACAATGTGATCCCTCATTTCTTTTGCATTTTGGTTCCTGTGTGACTGCTACTTCTGATATCCTTTGTGTGACATTTTACTGTAGAAATCTGGAGAAGAAACACTTTAAAACCACCATAATGACTCACTCCATACAATATTCTGACCTTTGACCTATTCACATCAATTCCTCAATTAACATGTGAAATCCTCATTTCTTTTGCATATTGTTCCTGGTGTCCATACCTACTTCTGAAATATTTTGGTGACATTTTACTGTAGCATCTGTGAAAAAAACCACTTTAAAACCGGCCCCATAATGACTCAAGCCATTTACAGTACAGATATGCTTAAATTTGACCTTACGTCAACATTCATTCTTCATACATGTGATCTCCATTTCTTTTGCATATTGTTCCT
>OLKM01006817.1:0-13343 GCA_900291075.1 Melanogrammus aeglefinus
GCACATTTGCTTGATCAAGATCGGGTAGCCCCTCACGCCGCCCACCAGAGCTCTAATGCTGTGACACTTCTGCGGAATGACGAAGTAAGACGGAGCTGGAGGAATATGAACAGGCACTGAGCAGATGAAAGCGATTTATTATGTGCAGCGTTGGTCTTTTTATAAGATAGTGCAGGTTTGGTGGCTGGGGTGATACATTCAGCCGTGATCCCTTCTGCCCGTCGGCTAGATGCAGGCAATGTTAATCTCATGTTGCTAAGTCATTAACCTGGCAGCGATCTCTCCGTGTGATATGTGTGGGCAGGCTAACACGTGAGTGTTAAGTCTGGAAGGGAAGACGCAAATGTGTGCTGGCCTCGTTGGGCTGTCGAGAGGTGGAGAACCTTGGGGGACCGGTTCGGAGAGATTTACTTAGAAAGTTCAGTACAGCGCGGAGATATGGCGACATAGGTGTGTGTGTGTGTGTGTGTGTGTGTGTGTGTTAAGCGGCCTCCTTCCTACTCCATAGGGCCAAAGTGTTATAGGAGGTGGTGGAGATGGACTGAAACCCGGCGTGTTCTCGGGTGCCTCAATGTTAATTCCATAGGACTAATATCTCATTAGGGGGTGCTAACCGCGCTCATCCTGAGGGTCTGTTGCCCCCCAAGGCATCGGGCGTCGGGGGACGACCGGAGGTACTAGGTTCTGCCAGCTGTACCAGGAAGCAGTGCATGGCGGTGTTGGGGGGGCACTAGACAGTCGTGTGGGTAAGCCTTGGGTCTGCAATGAGGAGGAACAGTTCTCACACGGGTTAAGACAGGGTTCTACTTCTACCATTAAATCCTCTGGGAAAGCGCATTGGTCATGACAAAGCATGGCTCTTCAAAAGACATGAAATAATCATTGAATTGCAAATGAGGTACAAATAAAAACGCAAGCTTACAAAAATATTAAACAGACATAGAAATTATACGTAATAAAAATGATTTGTTTGAAATGTAAAAAAAGGATATCATTTTTTTCATAGATGGGAGTTAGGCGGTCTCCTCCTTAGGGGTTATCCAATCATCTTACAATCCATTCAGCTATGAGTGCGATACCAGCCAGCCCATCTCACAGCTCATTGTCAGTGTGAATGAGAGAATCCAACAAACACACCTCCAGCCTGGCGCTTAACCACAGTTACCTTAAACATGACCTGCTTGTCCGCTCTTACGAGCTGAGCAAACATTAAATCAATATTTGTTATCAATGAATCGATCTGGGATGTTGCCTGTAGATCCTTTTGGCCATTCGCAGCAATAATATTGATGCTGTGTAAAAATGAATCATCTGTCAAGTGATTTCCTGGGTGTTCCAGCCAACATAAATGCTTGCTTGGTTATGCTTCAATATAGTCCAGCATAATCTTTTTTTTTTCATGTGTGCAAAAACCAATATCCTCTCGTTATATGATGCGCTCAAATCTTTCTTGGTCTCCCATATGGCCCGGAGTGATATTTTTTTTTTCTTCTGCCCATCTCTTGTTCGCTTAAAAGACTTAAATCTCTCTTGGCCACATCATTTCCCACCGTCGAGTCTGCGCTGGTGCTTAATGCGTAATGCGTTTGGGAAGAGATGCCGCATGGCCAGCACCAGTAGCCTCCAACCAGCGGGTCTAGTGATACCATGTGATACCTACGCCCCTGAGCCCCCCAATCAGTCAAGCTCGACTGAGAGTCCAAAACCTCCCCGTCGCTTGTCATCCAGACTAGAAGCGTTTCATAACTGATCCAGACGTGTTATTAAAAGGGAATGCCTTCTGCTAGAATTCCCGTTTTCAGCTTGTCCATCTCGTCCGGTGTTGTTCTCCTCAACAAACATGATGCCAGAGTGACTTTAGTGAGCCACGCTCTCAATCTCTTCCTGCAGGACATGGCGCAGAAGTTGAGCTTGTGCGTCGTTGCTGTTGTGGGCCCTGGCCCTGATCAGCCTGAGCAAGCCCTAGCGGCCCAGCGAGGAGGACCTGGTGGAGGACATCATCGGGGACGAGATGGACGTGGAGGACGACCTGGACCTGGGGCATCGCCGGAACGAGGAGGAAGAGGAGGGCAGAGAAGGAGGCGGAGCGGCCGCCCCGGTCGTTCCTAAAGTAGGACTGCTCAGCTCTCTTAATCTAAAGACAATAAAATACTTTGACCGTATTTTTTGCTGGGTTCTAATTTAATGTCACTGTGGAGTTACTCCAGCCCAAACACAAATAATAAAGACATTGAGAGAGTTGGCGCATTATATTCCTGTTTACGCTTAATGCCATCTCAACCAAGGACGTGGTGGTTTCAAGCCGGTCAACCATTACCTGGCTCTCCCCGCTGTACCAGTCACTCAGCATCCCCTCTGAACGTCTCTTCCTGCGTTACCTCGTCTAGGTGACCTACAAAGCGCCCGAGCCAATGGGAGAGCATTTCTTTGCGGAGTCATTCGACCGGGGGACCCTAGACAGGTGAGCACCCACTGAAGCCCGTGGCTCGCTGCCTGCTGCTGGCCTACAGATTAAATATGATGTATTACATTTACATTTAGGGTATTTAGCAGAGTATTACAGAGTAAATATTTCAGTATTAAAAAGGCCGCAACCAGGTTGACAGCCTGGGACCTATCGGCAGGTAAACTGTCCACCATGACAGGTCTGGATGTAGGTTAGATTTACATTTTTTAACTAGATAGTTTTTTCAAATTCATGATGAAATAAATTGAACTGTTTGGTTAGTCTGTCAGCGACACATCTGTGGATTATTATCTCAGGTGTGTGTGTGTGTGTGTGTGTGTGTGTGGTGTGTGTGTGTGTGTGTGTGTGTGTGTGTGTGTGTGTTGGGGCGGGGGAGAAGTGAAGGGTACACACACACACACACACACACACACACACACACAACACACACACACACACACACACACACACACACACACACACACACAGCTATAATATCAATGGATCAATGGAATTTTTCACCCTGGGCACCAAAAAAAACAAAATCATTTTTAAAAACAAAACCCAGAATACACACAAAATATCAGTCTAATCATAACATTATCCCTGATTTAAAATATCTTAATATTATTAAACTGGGCCCGTTGTTTTTCTAAAATCGAATCAGAGCCGTAGTCACGGTCGATGGTGTATTTGTAACGAATCTGTCCAATGACGGGGGGATTAAACTCTTGCTGTGAGAACATCAATAGCAGTCAGGGAGTGTTTGATTTGCTGATAATTGATGATGTTGCCAGACACACGACGGCGTCTGAATATTGAATGGATCTGTTGGTCTTTAAGACACTTGTCCCAAGCCCCGCTGGTCTTTGATGAGGACGCTCAGGAGTGGTCCTGGAGAACCTCCGTCTAATCCTAGGACCTTAAGTCACTACGGGCGTCCTAACCAAGACATCTCAGGGTAGTCCCCGGGTGGTTACAGTTGGGTGGCATTTCTGCTAAATCACGTACAAATACTGTGCAACCTTGACCCAAACCACGTGAGTGATTCTGAGTTTAACATCATACTGCAGTCTTTAATGGCCGTCCTTCAAAAGCTTCCAAAACACTGCGTTAGGGACCGGGGTCCTGCTCTCCCACGTCCATCAGATGTGGTTCGATGGTGTTCCCCTTTCCTTACACGCCTCGGGCTGAGGTGGAGTTATGGTTGTAGATCGCGGCGGGGACAACCTCTTGTTTTGGTCAACATAATGATTCAAAACCACACAGACTTGTCAAAGCGTAGCCCCCCGGTTTTGGTTTGCATTGATGTCCTGCCGATCCCTTGGACCATAACCAGTGAAGTGTCGTTGTCTCTGACCGGTCCACAGCTGGGTGCTGTCCCAAGCCAAGAAGGAGGACATCGACGAGGACATCGCCAAGTACGACGGTAGGTCCTGGAGCAGCCGGGCGTTCATCCCCCTTGATTTATATAGCACAAGGCGCTTAGCCAGGACTTAATCGAGACCGCAGGCCTATCCACGTGGCGTTGCTGCGGGGGAACGCCACGTGGCGTCCAGTAAAGCCACGCGCCGGGGGTCCTGTGGACCACGGTCCACAGGACCCCCGGCGCGTGGCTTTACTGGACGCCACGTGGCGTGGCTTTACTGGACACCACGTGGCGTTGCCGTGGTCCACGTCACTGTGCTAACGCCCGCGTCCACCCTGCGTCCTCCAGGTAAATGGTCCGTGGAGGACATGAAGGACAGCAAGCTCCCCGGAGACAAAGGGCTGGTTCTGAAGTCCCGGGCCAAGCACCACGCCATCTCGGCCCAGCTCCTCCGCCCCTTCATCTTCGACACCAAGCCCCTCATCCTGCAGTGGGTCCCTCGTCCCCCTCCTTCACTGACGCCGCTCACACTGACGGTTGAGACGGTTCATTTGAAGACCCTTGGTGGAGGTCTTGGGTGTGTTTCTCGTCGTTCCTACATTTGTCTCCCTCTCTCTGAAGGTACGAGGTGAGTTTCCAGACGGGTATTGACTGTGGTGGAGCCTACATCAAGCTGCTGACCCAGACCCCAGGCCTCGACCTGGTAAGACCCCCAGTACCGACACGGGCTCCTACGCACACAAATACACATTCACAGACGCACACATGAATATACAGAGCTCGGATACAATGAGGCCCAGAACCAACGGCACGTCCGAATTCACAGACGGGCCTCCAGACATCATTACTGTCAGACTGAACGTGTACCGCACACACACACATACGAGCACAAATACTTCATTGTTTCCTGTACTATCCGTACACTATCAGGAGCTGTGCATTACGGTGGCTTGTACGTCATCTTGTCTTACATGTGTGTGCCTTTCGTTGTCTAGGACCAGTTTGTGGACAAGACCCCGTACACCATCATGTTCGGCCCGGACAAGTGTGGCGAGGACTACAAGCTGCACCTCATCATCCGCCACAAGAACCCAAAGACGGGCGAATATGAGGAGAAGCACGCCAAGAAACCAGACGCCGACCTGCGGACGTACTACACCGACAAGAAGACCCACCTCTACACGCTAGGTAATACCCTGCTCGGCTAGGAAAGCACTGCTTGCTCTAAGCTGTTTGGCGTTGCACTGCTTGATCCGCCTGGTGTTCTCTCTGTGGCCCCTAGTGTTGAACCCCGACAACAGCTTCGAGGTGCTGGTGGACCCAGACTGTGGTGAACAGTGGGAACCTGCTCACTGACATGACCCCCGCTGTCAACCCCCGCCGCCGAGAGATCGAAGAACCCCGAGGACAGCAAGCCGGAGGACTGGGACGAGATGCCCAAGATCCAGGACCCCGACGCGGTCAAGCCAGAGGACTGGTCAGTGTTGGCTTTAGTGTCGGGGCCCCCAGCCCTGTGTCCACGGTGTTGACAAATGGATGGAACATTGGGGGTCGGTCTTCATGTGTTCCGCTTTTTCTTAAATAGATGGTGTAGCACTACAGTTATTATTTATTTAACTACCCCCATTACATCTGTGCTTCATGGTGTATGCTGTGATCTCTGTGTGCCTCACCGGTCACTCATTTTAGAAAACAGCGTCTGATAGTGGAGTCATGTGTAATCCTAGCTAACGGTGCTGTGTGTGTGTGTGTGTGTGTGTGTGTGTGTGTGTGTGTGTGCGTGTGCGTGTGCGTGTGTAGGGACGAGGATGCACCTGCTCAGGTTCCCGATGAGGCTGCTGTGAAGCCCGACGGCTGGCTCGACGACGAGCCTGACTACATCAGTGACCCCGAAGCCGTCAAACCCGAGGACTGGTACGCGGCCCCGTGATGAATGTACCGGTGTAGGGGAGGGGTGGTGTGGGGCTGGGCTGGGGAGGGGTTGATGGACGCAGGGCTTGGGTCTACGGACTGGAGGTGAGATGGGATCACCCTCATCAACACGCTAGGCGCCGCTCGCGCCGGCCTCCAGAAGTCGTTACGTGTACTTTTTTTCATTCCGCAATTTTCTTTTTTTTATATAATACAAATTAAAACCGCACTCTTTATGCAGTTATTGGTTGTAGTATAACTAACAAAGGACAACTCTTCTTTTTTGGTCAATCGTCCTTCTTTGTGTGTCCACGCAATAAATCTGTGGACCACACGGGGGTCCCACGATGGTGTAATGGGGTGAACCAGACGGGTTTGAAAACCCCAAAGGCTTAAGTTCACGGGCAAGCGTCCTTGAACAGGATAATTAAGCCCCTTTTGCCTTAACGACGTGTGTCAAGTCAGAGCCTGCTAGTGATGGTGGACCAGGCCACAGTCTCCCCTAGTGACCCCCCCTGGGCCCCCCCTGGTTCTCCTCCAGGGACGAGGATATGGACGGGGAGTGGGAGGCCCCTCAGGTGCCCAACGCGGCCTGCGAGACGGCCCCAGGGTGTGGCGCATGGCAGAGGCCCAACGTCGACAACCCCAACTACAAGGGCAAGTGGAAGCCGGCCATGATCGACAACCCCAACTACCAGGTAGGCCTCCCCGGTCCTGGAATGCTTTAGCACGTCGCCTCAACTCGGGACGAGAAAACTTCATGTTACTGCTTATTTGCACCGCCCCAAAATAATAAAAGATAATAAATTGCGTTAACAAATTTTAAACCAAGTTAGGGGGTGTGTGTGTGTGTGTGTTGTGTGTGTGTGTGTGTGTGTGTGTGTGTTAGGGGTGTAACGGTACACAACAGTCACGGTTCGGTACGTACCTCGGTTTTGAAGTCACGGTACGGTACAGGACGGTTCGGTTCATAGTTAGAAAAAACGGATTGCTTGACTGAACGAACATAAGTTTAATTAGTAACGAATTAAACACAGTTTTAGCTGTCAGTATGAAACATACTGAAAAAAATATTCCTGCAGATCTCCAAAGCTCTGAAGTTCTCATAAATATAAATATCAATCATTAAATAAAAGTGCAACTGCAGCCTTAACTTAAATTAACAGCTTATGTTATTTTATTAAAAAAAGATACCCTTTCACTAGGACACTGGTAGCAGGTACTGCAAACTGCTTACCTTCATCATATGTTTAGAACCTGTGTTCTCAACAACGGAGAACTGGCCGTAGGGTCAGAGGCAAATGAAAACACCAATAGACCTGGTGATGGCATTTGCCCGTTCTGAATTCCCAGACAGGGGTAGGGGGTTGATTAAATAGTGTAGTGAGCTGGGTTTGAACAACTTTTTTAATTTTCGCAGCGGTGACAGTAACACCTGGATGGTGCCTTTTTACATGCGTGTGCATGTTCGATGTGTTTCATTTGCATAGGAGATCGCTGTTGAACAATGTCTAAACACAGCTTTCGACTTGTTCCACTCGTCTTTCCCCATTGTGATAATTAACCTGGAATCCAAAGGTTCTCCACACACTTGGGATTTAAATGACAGGGGGGCATCTTTCAAGCTCCGGTTTTTCTGTTGTCTCGCGCCATGCAGTTCGCTCAGTCTCGCTCGTAACGCCATCAATCCACACACACAGTCGCGATCGCGCGCTTCTGCTACTGCTACAATAGCGCTGGCCGCGCAACGTGCGAGGCCGAGCCTAATAAGGCTAAACGCGGTCCGGGGGGAACTCCGACTACAAGTTTTAAGTTCCGCACCGCAAAACAAGCCTTTACACATTCGCCGTATTAACGCTTATTGTAACGCCACATTTACGTACCGCGGTAGACCTCTGTAACCGCACCGAAGTGCCTGTACCGTGACGGTTCGGTTCAAATACGTGTACCGTTACACCCCTAGTGTGTGTGTGTGTGTGTGTGTGTGTGTGTGTGTGTGTGTGTGTGTGTGTGTGTGTGTGTGTGTGTGTGTGTGTGTGTGTGTGTGTGTGTGTGTGTGTGTGTGGGGGGGACTAGACCCGGGCTCTATTCACCGTGATGAGAACCAGACTCGACGGAGCACCCTGTTCTTCTCCGTCCCTCAGGGGGTGTGGAAGCCCCGTAAGGTGGCCAACCCGGACTTCTTCGAGGACCTGCACCCGTTCCGCATGAGCCCCTTCAGCGCCGTGGGCCTGGAGCTCTGGTCCATGTCCTCGGACATCTTCTTCGACAACTTCTTCATCACTAACGAGCGCCACACGGCCGATAGGTGGGCCGCCGACGGCTGGGGGCTGAAGAAGGCTGCGGAGGGGGCTGCAGAGGTGTGTGTGTGTGTGTGTGTGTGACTGCTCTTCCTTGTTCCCACTGGTCTCTGGTCGGGTCGTGTAGCATTTAGCCAACAGACCACCGATCCTTTTGACCACCATATTCATAGTCAATTGAAAACAGGTCTTTATGCACGCCTACGTCTTAAGTCGTGAGGTTTGCCCGTGCTTTGGAGTTTGTTTTGTAGCAGCGGTACACTAAAGAGTCTCTAGTGGACTTAACGAGGCCACCAGGGCCCTGGGTCTCCCTGCGGGGGACGGTGTTGCCAGAGACGGTTCTGGGGGCGAGGGCCGTTTCCACAGCAATGGGGAGATGGTTTGACGCTCCCTGCACCTTATGAATATTCTTATCGGCATAAAAATACAATACCTCTTATCCTGAATTAAATCTTTGTTTTGAGGCACAATATGCTGAACCATTGGTATCTACGAGAAACACACAGGGAATCAAAATTGAAGGGATTGCTTGTGTTGTGCTCCAACGCTGGGTCTGGGGGTCCGGTATGATGACCCCTCTGTCTCCCCCTCAGCCCGGCCTGGCCACACAGATGCTGACGGCCGCTGAGGAGCGTCCCTGGCTCTGGGTCGTCTACGTCCTCACGGTCGCCCTTGCCGCCTCGTGCTCATCGTTCGTGTGTTCTGCTGTACCGGCAAGGTCAGACGACGCACAGCACCCACGCACCACACAGGCGTGACACACCGCAGCACAGCGCACAGCTGGAAACTAAGCCCCCCCACAGCGGAAACCGCCGCACGACGGACCCACGTGTCAGTGGGGTGAAGCGTACTTCCTGTATGCTTAAGAGACTGAACCTTCACGGGAAGCCTCGATCTGGCAGCGCAGAAGGTTTTGGTTTTACACGGTGGGAAATGAAACGAAAAAAACAACGGCCAGCCACCCACACATAAAATTAGACTTTTCAAATCGTTATCATTTGACAGAAACACAGAGTTGAAACTTTGGGTTCCTGTTGCATGGTACTGTTTTGAAACGTAAGGTACTCGTGAGTTGGTTCTAGTACAGCTACCTTCAGTAATAACGTGAGCGCGCACCTGTGTGGACCCCGAGTGTCACTGAGAAGTGACCCGCCGTCCCGGGGGTCTCCCCGCTGTCCACAGAGTTCAGCAGACAGAGCCGGGACTGGGTTCAGCCTCAGGGGATTACAGGAGGAGCTAAAGGGAGCCTGCCAGCCCACCCCTGCATCCGCCGCGGTGAATCATGGCGTACCGAACCCCCACCCCTAGACCCCACTAGCCCCGGTCTGTCGTCGTGGCCGAGTCGCCCTCTGCGCTCAAGTGAAATAGACATTGGCATGTTTGTGAGGACAAAAGGGGGGCAGGTTCTTCACCTGAAGTGTCTTGGATGCGGGGGATACTTACTACAGAGCCCAATCAGTCCATCCGTTTTGCACACGTCCCAATACACTGCAGTCAACAATATCCTGTCACCGAGGCTCGGGTCATGAAACAACCCCGTAAATCACAGCGGCTGCATTGGGCTTTGTCACATGCCAATGTCAAAGTACTTGGTGGCCTTAGGTGTCCTTGTGTGCTCGGTGTTTATTCTCTCTGGGTCCCACTGCTCTTTCGTAGTGACCAAGTGGTCTAGTTTAACATTAAAGGGGCTGGAGTTTAGCACCGGGGGTGATGTTGTTTGTGATGTTGAAGCCATGGCTAGATCTGATGGCTCAGTGCACTGGGTGGACTGTTCTGTCATTAATCTGGGGGGACGCTCCCATCGGGGGGTTTTAAGATAAAGTATGTTTTTCTAATGGTGGTTAAACCGGGGTTACTTTTTAAGATGGCCTCTTCAAAGTGCTTCTATGATATGCTGAGCCTGGGGCTACTATTGGAGGTGGGGTTGGGGGGGGTTAGCTTAGCACCTTCTGACCCGAGAGATGTCTCACCCCCTACAGTGCAGTTCCTCATCACGCTAGCAGGGGGGGGGGGTCCAGACACACACAGCAGTGGACAAATCATCAGTTAGCAAGACGAAAGCAACAGGATGACGTGGGACACATGAAAGCACCGGAAGGGATGTGTGGACATCCAGCTCCGTCGCCCCCTCCCTGACCCACCAGCCCTAGTGGATGTGATGTAGATGTACTCCTGGGGGTACGTTGGGTCTCAACGCGGTCTCCCTTCTCCCGGTCCCAACAGAAGAAGTCCCCCGACGCGGCCGAGCACAAGAAGACGGACGAGCCCCAGCCGGACGTGAAGGAGGAGGAGGAGGAGGAGGAGGAGGCGGAGGCAGCGCTCGCCCCCAAGGAGCAGCAGGAGAGCGCTCCAGGGTTGGTCTTCATCCGTCCCCTCATCTCGCTCTCGGTGCCCCGAGTGACGCTTTCCTCTAGGAGGAGGCTCACGGGGACCCTTTGTAGCGTGCATGTCATTTAAGGAGAGGTCGCGGGGCAGGGGACTCTCTCGGCGGGACCCCCCCCCCCCCTGATGCAGAGGAAGTTGTTGTTTGTTGGAGGGGCCGGTGAAGTTGTGTCGTGGTGCGTTGTGTGTGTGTGCACCTGCTGTCCGTTGACGGTGTGACCGTGTCTCGTAGCAGCGGATAAGAAAAGCGACGCAGAGGACAGCCCTGCAGAGAAAGGCGAAGAGGAGGAGGAGGAAGGGCAGGACGAGAACGACGCTTCAGCTGAGGTGGGACGCTTAAGAGGAAGGCCAGCCCGCTCCTCTCTGTGGAGGGGCTGACGTGTGTGTGTGTGTGTGTGTGTGTGTGTGTGTGTGTGTGTGTGTGTGTGTGTGTGTGTGTGTGTGTGTGTGTGTGTGTGTGTGTGTGTGTGTGTGTGTGTGTGTGTGTGTGTGTGTGGCGCCCTAACGCCCCACCTGTGTGTGTCGTTTGTCTAGGCGCTGGAGGATGATGTCCTACGGAGATCTCCCAGGAACAGGAGAGTCAGGAAGGAATGATCAGGCCTTTGGAGCCCCCCGTCCCCCCGCCCCGTCTTCCATCCTCCCCTCTGCTTCCACTCTCCCCCCTCCCTCCCTCCCTGCCTCCCTCCCTCCTTGAGTTGGAGTAGATCAAATGCAACCCATGAAAGCCGTGGTGCCGTCTCTCATCAAAACACGCCACCACCATTTTTGCCGCGGACATCTGATACTGAAGACGATGATGATTCCAATGTGATGAAGACCGATTAACCATGTAGCTCAAGGATTCTTTGTTAGATTTCGTTTTTTTCCTGGAAAGGGTAACTCCTAAAACTTCCTTTACCATTCCGAATCATGTGAGCAGATGCCAACCGGGGCCGGCCACGTCGATGGCCGCCCACCTAGCTGGGCTGTTATTTAACTTATAAGCTGGATCATTGGTTCACTCTGTAGTCTCTGCTCATCGGCTCCAATCAGCAGCCCCCTGTTCAAGTTGTTAATGGGAAACACTAGAGCTTGTAAATTATGAAAACACATCCCCGCAACCCTCATCTCTCTCTCTCCCTCCCCCACGTCCATCGTTTCATCTCGCTCTTCGATCTGCTGTTTCTGGGGTTCTGTGTTTGTTCAAAGTGAGATGGGCTCTATGTAGCACAGACACTGGTCACGGGAAAGCGTCTTCATGTTTGTTAATGTTGTGATATCAGTGAATTCCTTGTGTTTAGGGGATGCTAAACACCTTGCCCCCTGCATGACCCTGTGTGTGTCCATTTGTGTTTTGTATGCGGCGGTGAGGGCCAATGTTCCCAGCCCCACCAAGGTCAAGGCTTCAGAGGAAGTGTATGGGGTTCATTCTGTTTGGTTCATCAATTTCTTTTCTTTCTTTTCTTTTTTTATACATAAATTCTGTGCATGGCTTTTTGTTATTTTGATTTTCTAAGTGTTAACTCCATTGAGGTTTTTTTCTTTCTTCCTCTAGTCCTTATGTACTAACCGGTTTGTAGTTTGTTGGTTTGTCGGAGAAGTAACTTTTTGTAGGAGAGCATTGTGTTCAGGTTCTAGACACTGCCAGTCAGCCGCGTGATCGGTCCACTAGAGGGCGCTAATCGTATGGTGGTGGTGTAACTTCGCCTGCAGGAGCTTTGGGTTGTCTTGCAGGGAGTCATTCCTGGGTTCCTCAACCGCTGAGTCATGCCTTTTGGAAATGGGAGCGCTGGCTTCACCCACGCATGCCGTGGTCTCTTCTGGTGACTCAAGCTCATCGTGGGGCGCTCAAATATTATGCAGCAGCCAGCAGACAGCCCCCCCCCCCCTATACACGAACGCACGCCACAACACACACCCTCTTTAAACAACACAACCCCAATTTGTCCAACCGGCCTCACTCTCAAGCAGACCAGTGAGACGCTACTTCTATTCTGTCTAATTTAACCCATATTAAATGAGGCACTAAAAAAATAGGATTGCTTCTCTGTGAAGTTTGAAATGTTCCTTGTTTGGTTTTAAACTAATTCTCACTTGTGAGCTGTTCACAAGTATGAGAGCTCAGAGTTCAACCGTTTTTGTGTTTACTTGCCCCATGTTTTCGAAAGATTTGGTACTTGGTGAAGGAACGATAGATTAAACACATCATGAATCACACCTTCCTGTGAGCAGGCGTGCCTGCTGCTGCTGAACCAGTGTTTGAGTCCATTTTGAGGTCCAATTGCAAAAACCCAGTTGATATTACCTGGTAATACTTGGGAGACAATTGGATGAGCTCAAAACTAGTCCTGTATATGTGAGCTTTCAGATGTATTATAATTGATGTGCTAAGTAGCTAGAAGACCGGATTGGCTTCCCTTCACACTTTCATTACACCATCAAGACATGTGCTCTTGGTCCGATCCACTGGTGAGCTCAGACTGCTGATGCAATGGTTCATTGATGGTGATCAGGCAATGAGAGAGCATCTTAGATCCCATGTATGTAAGGGAGTAGACTGACGCAGGTCGCAGGTCAGCATCACCCGGAGCTGCCACTACTTGGTCACGTCATTTCTTCAATGGCAACAAATGGTTTTACTCTTACTTCAGGAATACTTGGTTTAGATTCCGCTTCAAGGGAGAGGAGAAATGGGAGCTTTTTTTTTTTTTTTTTAATGTTTTTCTTATGTCGGGAGAGTCAAAGATGTTGGACATAATCTCAGAGTAAACAAAGGCCAGTTTGGTTTTCCACTGTAAACCAGACATCTATGTCCCACCAACGTCTCACACCTCCCCCGGGCCGCCTTGTGTTGGACGTACTGAGAACCAGAAATGTCCCGAAGTAAACATCCAGAAGATGTGAATGATGAACATTCTGAGTGATTGTTGTTTGGCACGAAGATGTTTCCCTCTTT
>OLKM01006818.1:0-13334 GCA_900291075.1 Melanogrammus aeglefinus
ACCCATGGGGCAAGATCTATTTTTGATATCCTCCTCTCTCTGATTCACTCGGCACACATGCATTGGGACTAAGCACACACTACCACATTCCCAATATATTAAAGACATGTGCTTATTAATTGCATGGACCCGAATTGCAAAATGTAACTGCAATGGCATTTTAGCAAACGTGCTGCATAAAAACATTAATTCCAGACATCGTCCTCCGCTCTACGCTGGTCAAAACCATCGTCGTGCTAAGACATAACATACTGCCTTACTTGCCGGAGTAATTGACAGTACGCTATTCAGGAGTTGACATGGATTTAAGAGTTAGAAGGAAAGAAGCTCATATTTTGTAGTGTGTTTATTCCACAATCTCAAGGTTTTACAGCTCAAACTTAACCCTGTTTACTAGTACCTGCAAAAAAGTGACACTGAACGTAGGCAGGCACAGCAGCCCTTTGTAGAAACCACGGAAACCACCTCTTAATTTGACCTAAACAATGCTTTAAATAAGGCAGGGTGCTGATCCCATGTCCATGTAGCTCCTTTTTCTTAATACATATTATCCACGCACACACACACTTCTCTGCGGAGACAAGACATGAGAGAACACGAAGACGAAATCAGAGCTACGTGCAGCCAATCTAAACGGAAATCCCAATAGACGTTATGATTAATCCCCAAACCCCCTACAACCAACAAGACAAGCCGCACGGAGGCAGGAGCACGAAACACACCACACACATATGTCACTAATGCATGAGAGAGAGGAGAGAGGGACGAGGGAAATTCTCGGGACTTACGGAGGCTATACAGAACTATTCTCGGCGTCATGAGCCTGCCGTTAATGACTTTTCTTTATGTTAATCCTTTTCCCCAACACCCTGCTATAGCGTCTTCCACACCCCCATCCTCCCTTCCTCGTCAGGTACATCAGAAGCCCAACCCACCAAACCACCACCCAGCACTACCCCCACACGCAGTGCACCCCCCGCTGGATGGACTGTATATATGCACGAAGGCTGATTGCAAAATACCAGGTATCTACGAGGGAAACACAGGTATAATTCCCAGAGTGTGTCTATCAAGCGAGGAGGTAGCTAGTAAACGTCTTTGTGAAGAGGCAGAGAGACATCCAGAAGCACGTATCATGACGCCGTGCTGATTCCCGTGGCAGGACCCATACGCCGGGTCAATAGGTCGTTTTTGTCGGGTCCAGAGCATATTGCCCAACCTCCCATCTGTAGAGGCACCTGATGAATTGGTCTTCATGTAATTATGCTCCTGCACGTACTGTTTCATTGGTCACCCCTTGTTGCTTTTGTTTGTCAAATACGTTAACTTACGCCAAGGCCTGTTGATTACTGAATATTGGAAAGAATATACATTGTAGGTTTTCCTGAGGCTATGAGAACCGCCGCCGTATCAATTGAATCTGTGTCTACGACTCCATCATTCATATCACGAGATGTCCTTACACGTATCCGCACAATCATGCGCAGCCAGCACAGCCTCCCCTGGAACCCCTCACCGATGATTCATTGTTTCTTCTTCAAGTAAATGCAGTGTTCTCCCTTTGCTTCGCCTTCACAGCACCTCTGGTGGGAGTAGTATTGGATGGCGGCTGCGCTGTCATTATCCATAGTTAAACCAATGCTATTAATGCAAGGATAATGGGACAACGCATCCTGACAAATGGAGGCTCTCACTAAAAATCACGTACAATTAGAACATTTTCTGTTCCCCATATCCTCCATCTATTTCTTACCAGAAGTAGCGCATCATAGTAACCACGATGCGCGATGTAGTGACCCTGAATCCTAAAAGACTGAGCCTTGCCAAACTGGGCCTAGGCATGTTGGTTCTGACACATCATTGAATCTTTCCGTCTTATTGCTGCAGGGGACGGATATGGAAACTCTGTGCACTTAGAGCTGCATGTTCTCCATATTCGGAACCCAAAGCACACAAATCATAGCTGATTCGTTGATGGTTAAGAGCTTTTTTCCGTGAAATGGTTTTGATGATTGTAAAATTGACTGCAAAGTAACGTTCAATTTAGTCAACAATTTTTACTGACAGCCATCCTTAATCATTAACAAACCATTCTAACTATGCCAGAAAACACAGAATATGCCGTAATGCTGGCTGTAATGTTTTAGAAAAATCACTACTCTAATTACTATTCGTTACAACAAGTCACCCCAACACAAAAACAAAACAATAATATGCTGCCTGCGCATTACATCACTAATGGAAATTCTGGGCCCTGGAAGAATGAATGTTACTTATACCCCGCCAACAAGACAAATCAACAGAATAGTTCTCAGCACGAGGCCAATTCAGCCCGTGCCCGAGGCCAACTTGCTGCACATATAACACGATCCATGTTCCTACTCGCCGTGCCCATTCCTTTCTCGGCTCATTTATTTTCCACAAAAAACATGTCCCAAATGTCACCCCCCCCCCTCAGGGAGGAGGCGTATCAATCAACCAGTACTCCTTCCATTGGTTCCTCTCTCAAACACGTCCTCCGGGATGGGATCAATGTGAACCAGGTCCACACAAACCTAGCGGGGACACAGAGAGGACAAGCACGCACACACATGGATTTGACACAACAAACACACCACACACCTAACACACAACGCAACACACACCCACAGCACCGTAA
This sequence comes from Melanogrammus aeglefinus, assembly GCA_900291075.1. NCBI lineage: Eukaryota > Metazoa > Chordata > Actinopteri > Gadiformes > Gadidae > Melanogrammus > Melanogrammus aeglefinus. The sequence continues at coordinate 2,660 of OLKM01006818.1, forward strand.
GACCTTGACTCTGCCTGAGCGTCTGGCTGAGAGATGATGGATCGTCCTACCCACAGTTTCTGTAATTGCCATCCTGTACCTGCCGAGACTGAGATCACACCAACTCCAAGACGGGCCATATTTTCAACTCTGTGTCACTACTCGACCACACCTTCATTGACTCACTTTAGATGCCGTAACATCACGCCTTAATCAAACGTGAAATCTATCAACCTGGAACCGCGGCGGACTACGCCCGTGATCACGAGGAAGGATGAAGGAAACGCGCTCGGGATTATGACGTCTCGAAAAGAATATCTCTGTGCAATTAGCCAGTGGAAGGTTGTTAAGTGAAATAGAAGATTTAGAGGACTACAGTAATACAGACAAAGAGTGTGTGACAGAATATACACATAATAAGCATATTAGCATGAAAACAAATCCCATACAGTATCCCCTATTTGGTTTTTTTAAGTGTAACAGCATTAAAAAAAAAGGAAAGTGATAGCTTTTCCAATCCTTTTACTAGTCACTGTTAGCTTTGGACAAGGGATTTTCAAAGCGCCCAATTTAATCTTATAATAATGTCAAAAGTATCATCTAGCACTAACTAGCTGTCCTGGCCTTAGCTTCCGATACAGGTTGACTGGGCAACTAGACGTCACGCATCAGGATGTGCTGTAAGAACCGGCTTCAGCGTTCCCCGTCGAGCCCACCAGGATGGTAGGGTCCGTCGATCTCTGGCGCACGAGGAGACGGTGCAGTCATCCCATCCTGCAGACCAAAATTAGAATATATATCAAGAAGACTCCGTGGTGTACAACATCAATGTCAAGTAAAAACAACAAAATAACCTAAAAACAGCCACGTCGCAAACAACGGACCTAAACTTGTTTCCTAATTGTGGAGGGTGCAAACCGGCCAATCTCCATACACTGCACTTATAATTTCCTACGAACGTGAGAGAGAACCCATAACAAAACAAACAACATAAGATAAACAGATGACGCAAAAATATGTTCCTTTGTCCCATTCCACCAGAGATTCACGCAGTCCAGAAAGGGATGGCTGAGTACATATTACATTTTTCTTTCCCATAGCTCCGTTCGAGGACAACGAAGCCATAATATCACTTAGCCACACTGCTGAATTGAAAGCGAGGATATAGATGAAGTCGGATTTCTGACTGCAACGTACCAAACAACACATATTTCCATAAAGACACACTACCTCATCTCACCAATCAGCCCATCTCTTTCTAACTACCCATCTGTGTATGGTGGCTGTGGCTCAGCTTACATTCAATCCAAATCCAGACCTTTTTATAATGACAATAACTTAGATTTCGGATTCAGTAATACAGCATGTCAAACTGAACAACAAACATGCCTGCATGTAAGTGAGCCATAAAGATAAAAAAAATAAAAAATTCGCACAAGTTGGCAAGTCCCGGCCAAAAGCCAGTACCAATTTTGGCACTCTGGTGAAATCTATGTGAGATATCCTGTCCCACAACTAAACAAACACATAAAATGATCTCCTTGACGCAGTAATCAACCCCCGGTATATACAAGAAAAAAAGAACACAAGGTAACAAAGTGGAGCGCTGATGGTTCAGGATAACCCAGAACAGAACAGAACTGCTGGACAATCCAAACTAGCTTCAACTACTGGATGCACAAAATTAATTACTGCATCATAACATCACCGTTAGAACAAGAAGTAGGCCAACATAGTATGTCCTTTTACAATAATAAATGTATTAATGTAATATAAATTATGCATGTGCTAGCGTGAAACACGATCACACTTGAGATTTAAGTCAGTTTTTCTTTCTTTTGAAATACGGCCATGATGTCATTGCAAACAAGAAGCCTCCGACTCACCGACCAGTGGTGGACATTCCCCAAACCTTCTCGGTTCCTGAGCTCTCATTCTGCATCACTCTCTTGCTGAAGCCCAGGCCCATTCTGTCATAGGTGCACACCTACACAAAGAGGTAACACGTTTAGCTGCTGTTAGCTTCACATATGAACTTGCATTAGCAGCACTGCCATTGGCATCCTTTACAAGAAAATAAGACATTGCACTTTGTGTCATCGAGAATTGTTCCAAAATGCTTGCTGTGAATGTTGGTCTGTTGCTATGCCTTTTAATGTGAGAGCCAATGCCCGTCAATTTATTTTTTATAGAATCTAAGGCAATTTAAATATGCCATATTAGAAAACAAAGAAAAAACACACAGGTCTATATGTGCTCGGAAGATGCTGCATCTATGTTCTCGGTTCTTTCTTCATTCATTTATTATTATGCTGCTGCTTCTGTTGTTGCGGATGTAGGTCGTCGGAAACCACAACAGTCTGACCTCATTGGGGTCGTATTTCAGACAAACAGACAGCAACGGCCAGTCTGTCAGACTCAGCTTTCTGCAAACGCTGTGTTCTCATTGGACAGCATACCGCAGCACTACTAAACAACAACAGTCCTTGATGACACTCGGCCTTGGTTAACGGCACTGTAAATACATGTTCAGACTGCAGCCATGCGTAGTTGGTTTTGAAGCTAAATCTAAGAAAAATTTAGCAGTACAATATTGAACTTTCATTGATTTTGGTTTCTATCCTCTGAATGAACCTGATAATAACACAAATAATAAAAAAAAAAATCCCACTGTAAAATATTAATAATCATTTTTTTCTGCAAATTCCTCACCCTTGTCCAGCGCGAGCAACACTTTCTTGGACATGATACCAAATGTCTGAAGACGCTCCGGTTGGGCATCCAAATATGACTGTAAGGCAACGTGGCAGTATGGTTAATGAATGAAGCAAGCAAAACAATGGACTGTAACGGAAATAATATGGCTAAAATATGAACTGTGATTTACAAATTGTTTAATGAGTGTTCCATTACCAACTGGTTTTCCTTGTCCTTTACATAATAGGTGCATCTTTTGACCAAGCCCGACATCAAAGATCTGTCCTTCTGCATTGGAAGAGAATAGAGGCAGCTCTTAAGAACCGGTTCTAATGCATGTATATAGAAATAACAATATATTTTCATTTTCATTTTTGAGATCAACTCAAAAGATGAGACAAGTGCAAGTGGCACTGGCAAGATCTTACCACACGTACAACATACCAGGCATGTTGCACACCATTATGGAATATTTTCTGACGACAATATTAGAATGCAATGGAAAAACTGGTAATTATATATTATATATATTATATATTATATATATATCATATATATATTATATATAATATATATATGTGTGTGTGTGTGTGTGTGTGTGTGTGTGTGTGTGGTGTGTGTGTGTGTGTGTGTGTGTGTGTGTGTGTGTGTGTGTTGTTATATTCGAAGGGATGGAATATGCTGGGAACTTTTGGCAATAGTAACTGTCCTTCTCTCTGCAGTGATGCATGTTGAGGAACGGAGGTACCGCGATGATGAAAAGCAAACAGGTTCCAATATTCTTGATGATGGACCAGTAGGTGAAGCGTTGGTCCTCGGCTTGAATGGGTTGTACAGGATCAGCATCCTTTGTAGAAAAATTAATTTGTTTAAATACTAATGATCACAATCACAGTAACAGTGACCATTTAAAACAACCAATACGAAGTGGATTCTAATTTATTCCTACATATCAGAGATCAACTTTACTAATCGACTTTACCAGCACACCCGCTTAAAAGTGTCGGCTCAAGAACATAACTATGTACGTGGGATGGGCCCTTATCTGAGGCATTACGTGCTTAAGTGACACGTTGTACGCCGAACAGTGTGGCGAACGGAGGTTTGATTGTTAGTAAACGGGGAAGCAAGAAGGTGTCAAATAACATTACGTACCCTACTTTCTGAACTACGAGATTGGCCACTCGAACCTTGCCCTTCAGTTTCTTCTGCGCATTTTGAAAACAATACGAATACGCCGATGCACCTAACATGTGCGGTTTGAATTGAAATACTTTTTCAGATTTACTTCCTTCCTTGTTGTTGTATAGGGGCCGAAAAGGGACAGATTGCACCGGTGTGATAGTACCTTTGGCGATATCAAATTACAGACCTTTAGCAACGTTATACGATGAAATTGTTGTATATAACGCAATTAAAATTAATCATTATATTCTAGGAATTAAAAACTGATGGAACTTTAAATCTAGAGAATAATACATTACGGTAGGCATTGGGGGGGGGGGGGGGTTGCTGGTGGGATTTTTTGGAGGACTGGGCACAGGTTTAATTGATGGCCTGCAGGGGGCCCTGTATCCTTGAACACATGCATTATGTATTCCGTTTAAAAAGGCTGTAGGTTTAGCACTTAATAGGTCCACCATGGTATGTATTGGATCATAATCGCCATTTAATACGAGTATATTTAAGAATCCCACGCCTTCAAATGAAACATGGTTCCAGCCTGGTTATAAAATGCCTACCCCTTGTTTATGACTGTAATGGATCATTCTGTTTCTCCTAATATCCAATCAAGTCATCGTTTATATTAATAATAATAATAATAATAATAATAATAATAATAATAATAATAATAATAATAATAATAATAATAATATGCTATATATATATTAATTATTAAAAAAAATTGCTCTGAGAGTCTTACAGCACTTGAGATTTAAGGAAGAGAGGGCATGTCAAGATATTTACGAGTATCCACAACTTTTATCCAGCAAGCTATGTCTAGACAAAGTTAAACCGGGCCATAAACCCTGTTTATTTTGTGACTCCGATCACACAGTGAATTCATTGTTGTAATTTAAAACGAGGGATAGACTGAAATGATTTATGTCTGGTATTGGCTACTGTGGGGCAGACAAAGCTGCATCGCCCTGTTGTTGTTGGGGTTTTGAGGGTGACAGTGTGTGTGCATGTGTGTGTGTGTGTGTGTGTGTGTGTGTGTGTGTGTGTGTGTGTGTGTGTGTGTGTGTGTGTGTGTGTGTGTGTGTGTGTGTGTGTGTGTGTGTGTGTGTGTGTGTGTGTGTGTGTGTGTTGTGTGTGTTTGTTTGTATCTGTCTATAAAGAAGCATTGGCTAAAAGAATGGGCGTCACATTGTTTGTGTTTGTGTTTGTGTGTTGGGGAGGGTGGGGGTTCAGAGTGGATTAAAGTTAACGCCGTTGGCATTACTTTATCCTTCCTCTGCCTAATTAGGGCTGCGAGATGTATAGACCAATCAGGGAGACATCAATGCCTTCTGGTGGAATCTCCTGTCTTGCCTTTCATTACACTTGTTGTCTCGTAATCTTTGCACAAACCCACTTACTCCACCAACAGGTTATGTGTGATAACTAGTCTTGTCACATAATAAGACCTAGAAAATGCAATGTTTTTCTGTCCAGGATTTAAAGGTGAAGTATTTGTGGTTGACCTGTTATATATAGATTACCTGTGCTGGGAACTTGCAGGTTTAAACATTAAAGGCATTGGATGGAGGTATAAATCAATCCCCACAGATTAGCTACTGTTTAAACCCTGAGCGTTCTGACAAGGTGATGGGTTTCTTTAGAACAGTAGTTTTAGTCTAGTGCCCACGGCACTGGACCATGGCATCAGCTCACAGGGCGACTCTTTAGATGCTGTCGTCTTGAGGTTGCAGCCATGAGCTGATCCATGTCGTGTCAGTCCCCTCAATGGAGCCCTTCTGCACCAGCACTATGGTTTCCACAAATAGACCATTATTGGAATTAAGTTATATTAAATTAATATGCAGCAAAAAATGCAAGGAAATACTATGCCTCCCACCTCCAGTGCATGCATGTGCAACGGAATTGGTAATATGGGTACATGGAATATTCTGTCTACTCTGTGGTAGATAACAACTTGTTATTTTTACATTTCTGACATGTCTCTCCGTCCCATTTCCATTATTTCCATTATTTTTTACACTGCCTCCATAATTGATTGCACTTAACTTTAGTAAATTTCACATTGCATGCACATCAATTCTCAACAAATACTTTTTTGAATATACATAAACATTTTTGCGCACACATTTTTATGAAATGCAAATTCATACACTTATGCATTATAAACTATGTGAGTGCAACCACAGACAAATAAACACACACACTGACACGCACAGATGTCCATTCACACACACAAGTGGCCAAATAAACACACATGAGTGCACATCTATATGAAATCAAATTCTAATTGAGATAACACAGAAGTCAAATGAAAACGCATTCTCGCTGTTGCCTTATCGGCCTGTCACATGGAGCAGGGTTAACCAGTGACACATCCACCAACGGCTGCCTGTATCACCCCAGGTCATCATCTAACATCTCCGGCTCCTCGGATGACATGTTGTGCTCATATCTCCAACCAAGTTTGCTTATGCCTTTATTACATCCCCTGGTTGAAAGGTCTGTTGTGGGTCTGGTATTGTGTGGTGGGGCTCAAGTGATAAAAAGGAACAAAGAAAGAGACAGAAGTTCTGCATGCAAATGCAAATGAAACTGGATGTGCTTTTGAATGAAAGGTTAATTGTGTCTGATTACATCTTTCATTGTAGGCTGTAATCTAAGTTCTATGAAAAACAATCACCGCTGTTGCACGTAACTAGACTTCAATGGGCTAATTGATAAAACCCAGGAATGAGTTGCTTATTTCGAATCACATGATGGAATAAAAACATTGTCTTCTAAAGGTTATTCTAACTGTGGTCCTCTCTTCCGGCAGAGTGATTTCGATATCCCTTGACACCTTTAGTACATGACAAGCCTTCACTGAGGCTAGAGGGACCTGGAGCTGGCTGAGCATCTGATTGGAGGAGAACAGAGGCTTTACTCTGGATGTTGCCAATAACACGGTGCCAATGAAGATGAGTTGCACCAGTTTTGGGTACTTACTTGACCCACTCAACTGGGGACACGGCTGGGCCCAGTACATTTGACACCTTTCTGGAGCTCTAGTATGTCCCCACCGCAAATAAGGATGAAGAGCCAAAACAGGCTCGTCCATTCACGTTGTATAGAACAGTTCAGGACATTTGCCGCTTTTACCACAAAAGCAGCACAAATGTCAATAAAGGGAACCCATCATTTGGTTTAGTTGGAATATACAAATTATACCATGTGAAAGAATTCCAAAACTCATATGCAAAGGAGAGAGAAAGACCACCATTTCACATGTGGGCTGTGTGTTGTCCTGGACTTTTACTGTGTCTTATGTGTTGTGTCTATGTTTTTTTCAAAAGCTCATCTGATTCAGTTATAAAAATTAAAAAAACAGCCATCAAGGACGATACAAGCCAAACCTCCGACGCGAGCTGTAACCTGATCTCATTAAGACCATCTAACACTGATGCGATCAGTCTGAAAAACAAAGCAGAACCATTATAAGGTTGAAAAATAGAAGCGATTAAACAGTTGGATCCAAGCAAAAATAGACCCGGAGACAGCGTGTTTTATATTCATCCGAGTTCTCTCCTGAATGAAAGTCACAAATTGAGCACACTCCACCAAAAAAGACCGTTACTTTTAGATTACACTCGGTCATACGTGGCAATACAATTCATATGGACCGTAATCGGCTTGCAAAATGTAATTTAATGTCACATGTCTCAATTAGGAGTCACAGGGTGGCTGCGGAGGCCATGGCTCCCTGCCCCTCTCAGACCGCCGTGCCTTCTCTGTGAATTAAAATTCAATATAAGCAAGGTATACCCCAAAGCCCTTCGCCCGTAAAGGAAAGCTAGCTATATTTCTAAGGAAACACGGCTGTCTCCCTCAACAAGTTATTTATGAGTGAGCTCTGGGTGTCTTCACCGGGTAGGCTCTCTCAAGCATCTTCTTCAGCCCTCATGGAGGATCCATGCGCTCTATCGATTGACCTCTCGCACGATACCATCAATCAATACAGTAACACAAGTCTCTAGAAATGCACTGTATCCAACTCAGTGAGCAGTTATCGGCTGCTGTCAGTGGACCGGGGAAGCATCGGTTTCCACCTGGCCGTAGACTGATCTGCCAAACAAAATGTATGATGAATCAAATATCAGCCAGGGCGCTAATTGCCCAGCTCACATGACCATGCTATAGAATTAACCAGCTAAAGATTTATATATATATATATATATATAGATATATAATATAATATAAATATATATATATATATATATTATTGTGTGTGTGTGGTTGTGTGTGTGTGTGTGTGTGTGTGTGTGTGTGTGTGTGTGATGTGTGTGTGTGTTGTGGTGTGTGTGTGTGTGTGTGTGTGTGTGTGTGTGCTGTGTGTGTGTGTGTGATGTAATATGCTATGTATGTAGATATATATATATATATATAGTATATAATATTATATTATATATAGTATATCTAATATATATATATTAGAATATATAGTATATATATATTTATTTATAAATATATAACCTTTTTTAAAATGAAAGAGAAATAAAACAAGACACAAAAAACGACGTATAATCATTACAAAGTTTGCGTATCTAAAAATGGGCATATAATAGTGATGTTGATGTTTTTGGGTCAGGCTTATTCGTTTTTTAAATGATCCATCTAAAGTGGCGACATTCACGCGCGATGTCTGTCTTGCGTAGTAAAGTCCATCACTCTACATTGTCCAGAATGGTGGCAGTTGGGACATCGAGCTGGAGTTCAATGAACACGGTGGAACGAATGCTGAGAGAGAATCCTGATTAGTGTATTTCCGGTCACTGTACGGCATATCCGGTCTTTTTCTTCCGACGAGTTATACGGCCAGATAACAATCCTTCATAGCAAGACTATTTCAAATATAACAAGAATAACAAAAATTACTACACAAAGGAATATATATATTAGTGGCTGCTAAAACGGTTTATGGTAACCGATAGTCCACCCCCCCCCTCTCTCCTCCTCTCTCTCTCTCTCTCTCTCTCTCTCTCTCTCTCTCTCTCTCTCTCTCTCTCTCTCTCTCTCTCTCTCTCTCTCTCTCTCTCTCTCTCTCTCTCTCTCTCTCTCTCTCTCTCTCTCTCTCTCTCTCCATCTCTCTCTCTCTCTCGCTCTCTCTCTCTTCCTCCTCCCTCCTCCCTCCCTCAGAGAGTAACGTCATTGGACAGATGCTACTCTAGGCTAAGTCGTCGTTCCTGAGACGGTTAGAGAAGCCGTTGGTAAGTTTCCGCCTCCTCCTATCACTACGTCTTAGATGGTAGTTGCTATTAGAAGGTCACAATGACTCTGCTGTCGCAACTGTCAGGCATACAGTCATCGCCCTGATAAAACACAACACGACCAAACAAGACAATAAGAAAAGCTGCTCCTAATAGTTTGCAACTGAACTTACATCGCTGTGCGACACTGCTACGTCAAAAGTAAGTTACCGGCGTAGAACAAGCTGTAAATCATGTGTAGTTGCTATATCGATGCAACACACTGGCTTGGTCTGTCGCGATCAGGCTCTGTTGTTTGAGGTCTACTTTTATTATATTATTTATTCTGAAATTAAAACACGTTGCGCACAGCAAACGCCGCTCAGTGTTTCTGAGGTGGAAGGACGCCGTATATGCTGCTTTCTCAACCGACTCGCCTATAACTGAATAAAAAGACACTATCAAGATATCGTGAGAGCAGATAACAGTAATACATTTTAATTTTAAATGATATTAGGACTTTTTACAACATATTTCTCTCTTCTCCATACTCCTTGTTGCATTAAGTTTGGTTGGTTGGTGGTTCTGCTGGCTAGGAAAGTGCCAACCTCAGCAACTACAGATCTCTCAGTTGGAAGAAGAGTTAAATTAAATGAGGGCAACACTGTGCCGCGATGCATCCAACAGATAGCCGTAGTCAATTACAGATTGCGTAGAGTATGAATATTCTTTGATGTTCCAGACGACAGCGCATCTCTGGCTTTAGAGCAAGGACAATTAATAGTTATTACGGACATAAACTTTTAACTTAAGTCAAGGGACAGGTAGCAAGTAGGGCCATATAGGGAAGTAAGATTGATAAGGTGTACGATCCCACTTGTTTATCCTTTAGGGAAATCGCACTTTCAATTCCAGCACAGACAACAATAGACATGAGTAGATCCATAAAATAAATGAAACCTTTCATAAAACATTTAGAGTAAGTAGCACTATTTGCAAGTATGGTCCTCAGAGCAATGCAATAATGTAGGCTTATACAATAATCGAAATATTTAAGATAACTATATTACCCAAACAAATGTATGGGATGTGTTAACAGAGAGCCCATGAGTCATCCAGTGGTATATAATACCAACCTTACTTTGTGTTGTTCAGGGTCTAAAAGTTGGGCTTGATGTATTTTTAGAGCTGGAGAGGTTAATATTATAACGCATTGTGGTGGAATCCCTTATATCCAATTAAAGGGTAAAACGGTGTAAATGGATTTGGATATGTTTTTGTATGATAATGAGTTGATGATCTTCATTTTTGGAGCACAAAAACCGCAAAATAGACACTATCTTCTCATTGGCTGATTTAGCCGATTCAGTCAAAACGCATAAAATGTGAACGAAGGGGGCAGGTGGTTATGGTAAAACGAAATCGCTAGTTTTAAACCCCTTAAAAGGCTACAAGTCGCTCTTTGGCAGTATAATAAGGTCTATAAAGAGGCATTGAAGAATTTTGTAGTGTACAGATTGTTTATAAAGAGACATTTGTATACAACAATCCGTCAGTGAGAAATCACCCGTCTACGCGGTTGTTGTTTTTAA
>OLKM01006819.1:0-7500 GCA_900291075.1 Melanogrammus aeglefinus
GAAAAAAAAACACAGCGCTGGTTCTCCATTGAGAGCTCGGAGTTTTGTCCGGGGGGTCGGGGTGGATCGGTGTGGGGGGGGGAGGTGACTCTGTACATCGTCCCACTGTACTCTACATGTTCGGAGCCTTCTTGCGGCCAAAAATCGCAAAAAACGTACACCCTGGACGAATTTCCCAGCAGAGCAGTAACCCAAACGCTCCGTCGTCCTTGTGGCAAGGAGAACCGAATTACCAGCATCTCAACCTTGACCGGACTGAGGGACCGCCAATGACAAGCCTGTCCCCCCCCCCCCCGTACCTTTTATCCCCTCCCATACGCCCGGCTGCGGCCGGCCACCGCCCCCCCCGGCGAGGCTGTCCTGTGAGGCCGAGCCAGGCGGCCGCCTTCTCCGGCCCTCGACATGGCCGCCGCGTTCTTATCCCCCTTCTGTAATTATGTGACAAATATATTTTAATGAGGATTGATGTCTAAATAAATGTCGCTCACGCGAGGGGCCGTTTCGGGTGCCTCTTGCGCCCTGGCGGAAGCTATTTTAGCAGCCGCTCTACGTTCCCTTCATCCACCCCGTCATCCACCCCGGCGCAGTTCGACCACTGTGTCGCTGGTCCACCCGTCATCCACCCCGGGCGCAGTTCGATTCCGAAACTGGTGTCGCTGGAAGGGGGAGGGGGGGCTAGGTGAGGAGCATGGCGAGGGGGTTGGTTCAAAGATCGGGAATGGGACACTCCCATTCCCGGGCTGGCACCGGGAGAGAGGGAGGAAAAAGAAAGAAAAGCTGTCCAAACATCGTGAGTTGCCGCTTGATGTCGAACTCAGTAGCTCCCTCTGCTAGCGCAGCCTGTTTGTGTGTCTGTTTGTGTGCGTGTGCGTGTTGTGCACACCCCGCCCTCACACTGGTGTGCGAACAGTTCATCTACGTAAGCGTACCCTGCCCATGCTGCTGCGGTGTGTATCTGTGTGTGGATATGAATTTGTTTTGCAAACAAGAGAGTACTATTTCCCAGGACTGGTGTTTCCCCCAGTCCACGGTGTTCAGTGGTCTCCTGTAATCCTCAATCCAGGTCCTAATGGAAGTTAAAGGGCCTTCCTGTGGAATGCCTGACGTACACACACACTCACACACACACACACACATAGAGGCTGTAGGCGGTGAGAGTAAGGGTGCGTTATGGAGGCTCCCAGGGTCCATCCGGACCCTGCAGTGGGTTCCAGGCCGGGCCGGGTCCGGAATGGGACCGGGCAGAGGCAGGGTAGGAGAGACTGTGCCGGTGCCTGCATGTCTGGTTCCTACAGTGGGGACATTCTTACCAGGGTATCAACGGCCCTTGCGCTCAAACAAAGACGTTGAAAGGCCCGCCACTGAGACAGGGGCGACGATGTTGGAGGGGGGTATGTGGGGGCCGGGGGGGGGGGGGGGGTGGGTCTGGGCCTCGTAAATCCTCCAACCTCAGAAGAGAGCCATTGATGTGTCTTGTGCTGGGAAAGGAGCAGGTGTGTGTGTGTGTGTGTGTGTGTGTGTGTTTGAGAAAGTGAGTGTGTCGCTCGGAGAGTGTGTGTGTTTGTGTGTGTGTAACGTGAGAGTGTGTGTGTGAGTTACATGTGTGTGTTTGTGTGTTTGTGGCATGTGTGTGTGTAATGTGAGTGTGTGTGTGTGTCTAAAGCATATGAGGGTGTATGTGTGTTTGTGTGTTTGTGACTAAAACATGTGAGAGTATATGTGTGTGTGTGTGTGTGTGTGTGTGTGATTAAAACATGTGAGAGCGTGTGTGTGTCTCTGTGTGACTAAAACATGTGTGTGTGTGTGTGTGTGTGTGTGTGTGTGTGTGTGTGTGTGTGTGTGTGTGTGTGTGTGTGTGTGTGTGTGTGTGTGACTAAAACATGAGAGGGTCTGTGTGTGCGTGTGACTAAAACATGTGAGGGTATTTGTGTGTGTGTGTGTGTGTGTGTGTGTGTGTGTGTGTGTGTGTGTGTGTGTGTGTGTGTGTGTGTGTGTGTGTGTGTGTGTGTGTGTGTGTGTGTGACTAAAACATGAGAGGGTCGTGTGTGTGTGTGTGTGTGTGTGTGTGTGTGTGTGTGTGTGTGACTAAAACATGTGAGGGCGTTTGCGTGTGCGTGTGTGTGTGTGGTTTTGGGGACATGAGCTTGGAACAGCTCCTACGCGAGACGACATGACGACACACAAAACTTTTTTTTAGGTTCATTCTGTTATTCCAGTTAATCATTTAACAGTGTGGTTGCAGAGAGCTGAGCTGTGTGTTGTGTAGTGTGTGTGTGCGTGGGGACGGGACGGGACGGGACGGGGCGGGGCGCGGGGGGGGTGTACATCAAAGCGGCACGGCAGCATTCTCCTGGCCGGGCCTGTTTACACTGCTCAGGAGCGTCTGCATTCCTGCGTCTCCTTTTCCACGGCATTCCGAGAGAGGAGGAGGAGGTCGATGCTCCTGACAACATTCAGCACACACACACACATACGAGTACACACACACACATGCACACTTGTTTGCGCACACACGCACACACACGTAAGCACACACAAACTCGCGCACACATACGCACACACAAACTCGTGCACACGCACAGACACACACACACACACACACACACACACACAAACGCGCACACACACTGATACATACATAGCCCAAAGCCGCTTGTGTCCTCAAAAACACACACGACGCACACGATGCTATGCAAACGCACACATACCGAAACAAACACAAGCACACGCACACACACACATTGATACATACACCCCACTGTGTCCTCACAAACACTGACGCACACAAGCACACGCTCATACTATCACGCACACACACACACACACACACACACACTGATACATGCACCCCACAGCCACCTGCATCCTCTCACACACATACACCGCTATGCACACACTCACCCTGATACACACTTGGGAGCATGAGGACTTGCCATCGATCTGGTTTTTATTCGTTTATTTGATCCGTGTTCTCTTTTGTCTCACATGTTGTGCGGCGACAACTTGGCTGACAGCACATTCCCTCCGTGGTCGTAAATCAGGCCGTCGCACTCGCTCTTTGAAGCAAAGGTGAACTACGGCACTAAAAATACAAAATGAAACCATAAACATCGAAAAAAACGGACACAATTATGCCACCAATTACTAGGTGTGTTCGAGGGAATGGCGGCCACATCAAAGACAGCTGTTCTGACTCTTTGACTCGGTGTCATTAAGTGCGCTTAGCAATGTCCCCTCTGGGGTGTGTGCGTCTTTACATAAAACATTATAAAATAATTACCATAAAGCAGTGACACCCTGAATGCTGGTCGCGTAGCCTTCATGGCCCTGTATTTGTGTCAGGTGGATGTGACGCTCGTTGACCACAGGCGATGAGTTCATGAGAATCTCTGGGGAGGAGAGAAGGAATGGCAATTCTCGATCAGACCGAATGACGTCTTATCTGCGGGAAGACATGTCAACACTTTAGGTTCGAGGTTTTATGTCTACGTAGCCCACAAGCTACTCCCTAAAATTAACGTCTCTTTAATGTGTGTGTTCTTTTTTTTGTGACTCATTGCTGTTCCAGCGATGAATCATCTTCGGTGAAATGTATGAGATGAATGTTTTCATCTCATAATCTCTTATTGTCTTGTGAAATCCCATGATTTCATACTGAGCGATCACGGCTTTCTGCCTGGGAATCCATGTCGACACACGTTCAGACTGGAGCCTGAGCTGATCCTTAATGCACCCACCGCCAGGGTCATGGAGACATATATATTATGTTCAGAGGGTTAAAGAGATAATGGAAAAAATGTAAAGATATTTCCGTGCAATCCAAACCGCTTAATACTGTCCATCTGTCTGTCATCCGCCCAACTAACTGTTCTGTGTTTTTGGGTCTGTGGCCACTCTCTCTGTCCATCTTCCTGTCTGTCGGCCTGTCTCTCTACCTGTCTGTCTGACTGTCTCTCACCTCACTGAACTCACTCCCGCCGACCTCCGATGATTGACGCGTCAAAGCGCCACGGGGGCTAGGAGCCAGTCTCAAACCAGGGGTGTTTGTGGGGCCACTGTGGGCCAGGTAGGGGCCGGAGAGAGCCTAGAGGAGTTGGAGATAACCCCCCCCACCCCCCATCCTTGTGTCTGAAGGGATGCGAGAGCAGCGCCACGCTAACAAAGCCTGGGGTCACCACAGCATAGCCTTGTTATGACAGCCAGGGAAGCGCCATGTTTGTGTTTGACTCGGTACTTTGAAATGTATAGCCTAACGCCTGCCCCAGGCTGATGGACGGCCTCTCCCTCACCTCTCCGCTGTCCGTCCTGGTGTGAGTGTGTGTGTGTGTGTGTGTGTGTGTGTGTGTGTGTGTGTGTGTGTGTGTGTGTGTGTGTGTGTGTGTGTGTGTGTGTGTGTGTGTGTGTGTGTGTGTGTGTGTGTGTGTGTGTGTGTGCGCGCGTGCGTGCGTGCGTGCGTGCGTGTGTGTGTGTAAGTGCATGTGTGTGTGAGTGAGAAAGCGATAGAATGTGTGTGTGTGTGTGGTGTGTGTGTGTTGTGTGTGTGTGTGTGTGTGTGTGTGTGTGTGTGTGTGTGTGTCTATGCACGTTTGTGTATGTGTGTGAGTCGGTGTGTGAGAGCAAGTGTGTGTGTGTGTGTGTGTGTGTCACCAGCCATCCTCTCTCATGTCTTCCACCGTTGACCGACAGCGTTCGGGTCTTGATGTGCTGCCCCCGTTCAGATCAAATCAGTCATGTGATCGCTTCGGTCTCAGCCAGCAGACCTGCTATTAGCTCCCTTCTTAAATAGAAGACTGGTGTTTCTGATTTGGAACATGCGGCAATTTAATGGGCACAAAGGCACTTAACCTATTTACATCAGCTGTAATGAAATGTACAAAACTATTTAATACAAATAATGATCAATCTCTTATTTTTAAAACCAATAATGCTGACAGACAGGGGCACACGTTACGGTAGGCTGTTGTGGTACTTGTATGCAAGTACCACAAGTATACTGCATAGTTCACTCGTGACGTTAAGCAGAAAGAAAGAGTTTGCATCCACATTAAGTGCATTTCCGTCAGTGGACCGCCCCTGCAACACCATGCTTTCTCTTACCCTAACCCTTTGTAGTATGAACGCAAAGAGTAAATCGCCCGTCCAGTCCCAGGAAGAGGCTTTTTTTTTCAAAGCACACACGTAGAAAGCAGTGTTTATCCTAATTGTCAAGGAGTGTCACAAGTTATTTGGTGCACACTTTAAACACAACTTGTTTGTACCTCTGGGGAGTACATTTAGCAATAACATTCCCCACACTGCTGCAGCTCCTCACCCTATCACACTTAGCACGTTCATGCGTGCATGTGTGTGTGTGTGTGTGTGTGTGTGTGTGTGTGTGTGTGTGTGTGTGTGTGTGTGTGTGTGTGTTGTGTGTGTGTGTGTGTGTGTGTGTGTGTGTGTGTGTTTGTGTGGTGTGTGTGGTCATGTGTGTTTACGTTGACTGCGTGTGTATGTTGCATGTTTGGTTCTGTTTGTTGGCATTTTTTGCATGTCAGGCCTGTGACTCTGTGGCGCTTTAGAGATCAGGCTTTTACAAGGCAGCCGTAATTCCCGTCGATCGTTCCATCCAGTCGCACAATGTGTGTCAACCTCCCAGTCATCCCGCACTACCTACCACACAGGGATTCCCAGTCAAGGTTTAGTGGCGCCATTAGTAACCACGGCGACAGACAAACAGTGCAAGCATGTTTACCTGAATGCACGCCACGGACTGTTAGCTCGTGGGCGCTGGGAGGTCGGAGCTAGCTTTGGTCTTTTCCGTTTGAAACTGGAGCCACGCGTCACAAAAGCTTTGTCACCCGCGGTCCCACCCAGTGTATTAGGTTAGGAGATCATGCTAAGCTGAGACGTCATTGAGGGAGAATGAGGGGTGTAATCTCACTTCTTTTTTTTTTTTGACACACCATGCTACCGTGTTAGCGTGCCACCATGCTAACATGCCTCCATGCCTCCATGCTACCAAGCTACCATGCTACTGCTTCTTCTTCACATGTTATTCATATTTTTGCCCCATTCCGCGCCTATTGTACTGCTAACCATCCGTGGAAGGAGGGGATCCCCCTTCTGTGTTATTTCACAAGACCCCCCCCCCCCCCCCCGCCCCCCTCACTGTGGGTCCTTTCCCTTCTTTTCCTCTTGCCCTCTGGAGGGCTTAGGGTTAGCGGCTGTCGTAAAACGTGGAGCCTGTGAAGCCCTTTGAGACCGGAGATGTGATTAAGGGCTATACAAATAAAATTGACTTGACGTGACTTGAATGGTGATATATACTCCTCTCTCTCTCTCTCTCTCTCTCTCTCTCTCTCTCTCTCTCTCTCTCTCTCTCTCTCTCTCTCTCTCTCTCTCTCTCTCCCTCTCTCTCCTCTCCCCCCCTCCCCCCCCCTGTGGTCTTATAGAACAGAGAGACAGCCTGGCAGTGCTCTAAGCGCGGAGGAAGCGCTCGCCTACTTAAAGAAAGCGCCGGGATATAATTTTGAGGGCTGGCGGTAATTATTTGGGCCTCATTATGGGATCGGGTTCCCCCAGCGAGTCGCCCTCCATGGGCCGTCGTCACTGGATACGGGCCTGACACTGTCAGTTAACCCAGGGGAAAGATGAAACTGCCCCCTGCTTTGACAGGAAGCGGGGATGAGGGAGGTACGTGGTGGAAGAAGGGGGGGAGGGAGGGAGGGAGGGAGGGAGGGAGGGAGGGAGGAGGAGAGTCTTGCGCTCCATGGCTTTGAGCGAGGAGGAGGAGAAGAGAGGAGGAGGGAGGAGGAGAGAGCCAGGCCCTACAGAGCCTATAGTTCTCTGGGAGTGTGTGTTCTGCTCCATGGCTCTGAGCGAGGAGGAGGAATAGGAGGAGGAGAGAGGAGTAGAGAGCAACGCCCTACAAAAGCCTTTAGTTCCCCGGGTGCTCAACAGAGAGCGAGAGAGAGCTCTGCTCCCTGGCAGTCGGCGAGCTGTTGGCGCTCTCTCCGCGCTGGCCCCCCTGATAAAGAGCCTCTTCTCGGGGAGATACGAGCTTGTTTAAGCTAAAGAGTGCGGTGGGGTGCGCGGCGAGGTCTATCAGCGACATCTATGGCACCGGGAGGCTGGACCACAGTGCCTATGTGGGAGCCAGGGCTGGGTGATTACTGGTCGGAGGAAGGCTGATAGTGGGGGAATAGGATCCGCGCCCCCGGGCCCTCCGCGGGGCCCCTCGGCTGAAGCCCGAGCGTTGTGGCGCACACACTCCTGTGCTCATTAGATGACTTCATCGCCGGCAGGCTCTCGCTATCCGTTAGCATGTAGCCTAGTTCTGTAGCCAGTGGATTTAACGCACGCGCACGCGCGCGCGCGCGCAAGCCCGCACGCAGGCAGGCAGGCAGGCACACACACACACACACACACACACACACACACACACACACACACACAAATACACTAACGCACGCACGCACACACCTAAAACCACACACAACAAAACACACATGCTAGCTCTCT